>SZWC01002018.1:120789-184995 GCA_023375785.1 Penium margaritaceum | reverse complement strand
TGGTCAGAAACACAGTGGTCAGAAACACACTAGTCAGAAACACAGTGGTCAAAAACACACTGGTCAGAAACACAGTGGTCAGAAACAGATTGGTTAGAAGCATACTGGTCGGAAACACACTGGTCAGAAACACAGTTGTCAGAAACACACTGGTCAGAAACACACTGGTCAGACACACGGTGGTCAGAATCACAGTGGTCAGAAACACACTGGTCAGAAACACACTGGTCAGAAACACAGTGGTCAGACACACACCGGTCAGAAACACACAGGTCAGAAACACAGTGGTCAGAAACACAGTGGTCATAAACACACTGCTCAGAAACACTGTGGTCAGAAACACAGAGGTCCGAAACACAGTGGTCAAAAACAGAGTGGTCATAAACACAGCAGTCATAAACATTGTGGTCCGAAACACAGTGGTAAGAAACACAGTGGCCACAAACACGATGATCAGAAATGCTGTGGTCAGAAACACAGTGGTGAGAAACACACTTGTTAGAAACTCACTGGTCAGAAACACGCAGGTCAGAAGCAAAGTGGTCAGAAACACACTGGTCAGAAACACAATGGTCATAAAGACACTGGTCAGAAACGCAGTGGTCAGAAACAAACTGGTGAGAAACACACTGGTCAGAAACACAGTGGTCACAAACACAGTGGTCAGAGACACAGTGTTCAGAAACACACTTGTCAGAAACACACTGGTCAGGAACACACTGGTCAGAAACCCAGTGGTCAGAAACACAGTGGTCAGAAACAGAGTGGTCAGAACCACAGTTTTGAGAAACACTGTGGTCAGAGACACACTCCTCCCAAATACAGTGGTCAGAAACACAGTGGTCAGAAACACACTGGTTAGAAACACAGTGGTCAGAAACAAACTAGGCAGAAACACACTGGTCAGAAACACAGTGGTGAGGAACAGACTGGTCAGAAACATAGTGGTGAGAAACACGCTGGTCAGAAACACAGTGGTCATAAACACAGTGGTCAGAAACACACTGGTCAGAAACACAGTGGTCAGAAAACCACAGGTCAGAAACACACTGGTCAGAAACACGCTGGACAGAAACACACTGGTCAGAAATACACTGGTCAGAAACACAGTCGTCAGAAACACAGTGGTCAGAAACACACTCGTCAGAAACACAGTGGTCAGAAACACACAGGTCAGAAACACAGTGGCCATTAACACACCGGTCAGAAACACAGTGGTCAGAAAAACGGTGGTCCGAAAGACACTGGTCAGAAACACAGTGGTCAGAAACACAGTGGTCATAAACACACTGGTCAGTAACACATTGGTCGGAAACACAGTGGTCAGAAATACACTGGTAAGAAACACAGTGGTCAGGAACACACTGGTCAAAAACACAGTGGTCAGAAACACAGTGGTCAGAAACACTGTGGTCAGAAATAGTGGTCGGAAGCACAGATGTCAGAAACACACTGGTCAAAAACACAGTGGTCAGAAACACAGTGGTCAGAAACACTGTGGTCAGAAATAGTGGTCGGAAGCACAGATGTCAGAAACACGCTGGTCAGAAACATAGTGGTCAGAAACACAGTGGTCAGAAACACAGTGGTCAGAAAAACAGTGGTTAAAAACACAGTGGTCAGAGATAGATTGATCAGAAACACACTGGTCAGAAACACACTGGTCAGAAACACAGTGGTCAGAAACACACTGGTCAGAAACACACTGGTCAGACACACAGTGGTCAGAAACACAGGCGTCTGAAAAACAGTGGTCAGAAACACAGTGGTCAGAAACACAGTGGTCAGAAACACGGTGGTCAGAATCACAGTGGTCAGAAACACAATGGTCAGAAACACACAGTTCAGAAACACAGTGGTCTGAAACACGGTGGTCGGAAACTCTGTGGTCAGAAACACAGTGGTCATAAACACACTGGTCAGAAACACACTGGTCAGAAGCATAGTGGTCAGAAACACACTGGTCAGAAACTCACTGGTCAGAAATACACTGGTCAGAAACACAGTGGTCAAAAACACAGTGCTCAGAAACACACTGGTCAGAAACACAGTGGTCAGAAACACAGTGGACATAACAAAGCTGATCAGAAACTCACTGGTCAGAAACACAGTTGTCAGGAACACACTGTGTAGAAACACGGTGGTCAGAAACACAGTGGTCATAAACACAGTGGTCAGAAACACAATGATCAGAAACACTGTTGTCAGAAACACGCTGGTTACAAACACAGTGGTCTGAAACACAGTGGTCAGAAACACAGTGGTCAGAAACACAGTGGTCAGAAATACATTTGTCAGAAACCAACTCGTCAGAAACACACCGGTCAGAAACACAGTGGTCAGAAACACACTGGTCAGAAAGACACATGTCAGACACACAGTGGTAAGAAACACAGAGGTCAGAAACACACTGGTAAGAAACACAGTGGTCATAAACACACTGGTCAGAAACACACGGGTCAGAAACACTGTGGTCTGAAACACAGTGGTCAGAACAACAGTGGTCAGAAACACAGTGGTAAAAAACCCACTGGTCAGAATATACACTGGTCAGAAGCGTAGTGGTCAGCAACACACTTGTCAGAAACACACTGGTCAGAAACACACTGGTCAAAAACACGGTAGTCAGAAACACAGTGGTCAGAAACACACTTGTCAGAAACACAATGGTCAGGTACACACAGGTCTGAAACACAGTGGCCATAAACACACTGGTCAGAAACACAGTGGTCCGAAAGACACTGTTCAGAAAGACACTGGTCAGAAACACAGTGGTCAGAAACACAGTAGTTATGAACAAACATGTCAGAAACTCATTGGTCAGAAACACAGTGGTCAGAAAGACAGTGGTCAGAGACAGATTGGTCAGAAACACACTGGTCAGAAACACACTGGTCAGAAACACCGTGGTCTGAAACACACTGGTCAGAAACACACTAGTCAGACGCACAGTGGTCAGAAACACAGTGGTCAGAAACACAGTGGTGAGAAACACACTGGTCATAAACACAGTGGTCGGACAGTCCGTGGTCAGAAACACAGTGGTCAGAAACACAGAGGTCAGAAACCTAGTGGTCAGAAACACAGTGGTCAGAAACACACTGGTCAGAAACACAGTGGTCACAAACACACTGGTCAGAAACACAGTGGTTAGAAACACTGTGGTCTGAAACACGGTCGTCAGAAACACAGTGGTCAGAAACACAGTGGTAAGAAACACACTGGTGAGAAGCACAGTGGTCAGAAACACACTGGTCAGAAACACACTGGTCAGAAACACAGTGGTCATAATTACACTGGTCAGAAACACAGTGGTCAGAAACACATTGGTCTGAAACACAGTGGTCATAAACACAGTGGTCAGAAACACAGTGGTCAGAAAAACAGTTGTCAGAAACACAGTGGTCAGAAACACAGTGGTCAGAAACACAGTGGTAAGAAACACAATGGCCAGAAAGACTATGATCAGAAACACAGTGATCGGAAACAAAGTGGTCAGAAACACATTGGTCATAAACACAGTGGTCAGAAACATAGTGGTCAGAAACACTGTGGTAGTAACACGCTGGTCAGAAACACAGTGATCAAAAACACAGAGGTCAGAAACACATTGGTCAGAAACACAGTGGTCAGAAACACAGTGGTCAGAAACAGATTGGTCAGAAACAAACTGGTCAGAAACACAGTGGTCAGAAACACATTGGTCATAAACACAGTGGTCAGAAACACAGTGGTCAGAAACACAGTGGTCAGAAACACACTGGTCAGAAAATCAGTGGTCAGAAACACACGGGTAAGAAACACACATGTCAGAAACACAGTGATCTGAAACACAGTGGTCAGAAATACAGTGGTCAGAAACACACTGGTCAGAAAATCAGTGACCAGAAACACACTGGTAAGAAACACACATGTCAGAAACACAGTGGTCTGAAACACTGTGGTCAGAAATACAGTGGTCAGAAACACAGTTGTGAGAAACAAACTGGTCAGAAACAGGATGGTTAAAACAATAGTGGCCATAGACACACTGGTCAGAAACACTGTGGTCAGAAACACAGTGGTCATAAACAAAGTGGTCAGAAACACATTGGTATGAAACAGAGTGATCCGAAACACACCGGTCAGAAGCACAGTGGTCAGAAACACACTGGTAATAAACACAGTGGTCAGAAGCACATTGATTAGAGACACATTGCTTAGAAACACAGTGGTCAGAAACACACTGGTCAGAAATACACTGGTCAGAAATACACTAGTCAGACACACAGTCGTCAGAAACACATTCGTCATTAACACACTGGTCTGAAACATGGTGGTCAGAAACACACAGGTAAAAAACACACTGGTCAGAAACACAGTGGCCATAAACACACTGGTCAGAAACACAGTGGTTAGAAACACAGTGTTCAGAAACACACTGGTCAGGAACACAATGACCAGAAACACACTGGTCAGAAACACACTGGTCTGAAACACATTGGTCAGAAACACAGTGGTCAGAAACACATTGGTCACAAACACAGTGGTCAGAAACACACTGGTCAGAAACACAGTTGTCAGAAACGCAGTGGTCAGAAATACAGTGGTGAGAAACACAGCGGTAGAACCACGCTGGTCAGAAACACAGTGGTCAGAAACACAGTGGTCCGAAACATAGTGGTCAGAAACAGATTGGTCAGAAACACACTGGTCAGAAACACAGTGGTCAGAAACACACTCGTCAGAAACACACAGGTCAGACACACAGTTGTCAGCAACACAGTGGTCAGAAACACAGTGGTCAGAAACACAGTGGTTCGAAACACACTGGTCAGAAACACAGTGGTCAGAAACACAGTGGTCAGAAACACACTGTTGAAACACACTGTTCGGAAGCACAGTGGTCAGAAACACACTGGTCAGAAACATACTGGTCAGAAACACAGTGGTCAGAAATACACTGGTCAGAAACACAGTGGCCATAGACACACTGGTCAGAAACACAGTCATCAGAAACACAGTGGTCATAAATACACTGGTCAAAAACACATTGGTCAGACACACAGTGGTCAGAAACACACTGGTCAGAAGCACAGTGGTCTGAAACAAACTGGTTAGAAACACAGTGGTCAGGCTCACAGTGGTCAGAAACACATTGGTCAGAAACACAGTCGTCAGAAACACAGTGGTCCGAAACACGCTGGTCAGAAACACAGTTGTCAGAACCACAGTGGTCAGAAACACAGTGGTCAGAACCACAGTGGTCGGAAACAGATTGGACAGAAACACACTGGTCAGAAACACACTTGTCAGAAACACATTGGTCAGAAACACACTGGTCAGAAACGCACTGGTTAGACACGCAGTGGTCAGAAACACAGTGGTTTGAAACACAGTGGTCAGAAACACTGTGTTCAGAAACACAGTGGTCACAAACACATTGGTCAGAAACATAGTGGTCAGAAACACACGGGTTAGAAACACACAGGTCAGAAACACAGTGGTCAGAAACATAGTAGTCAGAAACACAGTGGTAGCAACACGCTGGTCAGTAACATAGTGATCAGAAACACAGTGGTCAGAAACACAGTGGTCAGAAACATTGTGGTCAGAAACAGACTGCTCAAAAACAGACTGGTCAAAAACACAGTGGTCAGAAACACACTCGTCAGAAACACACAGGTCAGACACACAGTTGTCAGAAACACAGTGGACAGAAACACAGTGGTCAGAAACACTCTGGTCAGAAACACAGTGGTTAGAAAACACACTGGTCAGACACACACAGGTCAGAAACACAGTGTTCTGAAACACAATGGTTAGAAAGACAGTGGTCAGAAACACAGTGGTCAGAAACACACTTGTCAAACACGCTGTTCAGAAGCACAGTGGTCAGAAACACAGTGGTCAGAAACACAGTGGTCAGAAACACACTGGTCAGAAACACAGTGGCCATAGACACACTGGTCAGACACACAGTGGTCAGAAACACAGTTGTCATAAACACACTGGTAAAAAACACATTGGTCAGACACACAGTGGTCAGAAACACACTGGTCAGAAGCACAGTGGTCAGAAACACACTAGTCAGAAACACAGTGGTGATAAACACAGTGGTCAGAAACACATTGGTCAGAAACACATTGGTCTGAAACACACTGGTCAAAAACACACTGGTCAGAAACACAGTTAACAGAAATACACTGGTCAGAAACACAGTGGTCAGAAACACAGTGGTCAGAAACACAGTGCTCATAAACACACTGGTCAGAAACACAGTGGTCAGAAACACACTGGTCGGAAACACAGTGGTCAGGAAGACACTGGTAAGAAACACACTGGTCAGAAACACAAAGGTGAGAAACACACTGGTCAGACACAGAGTGGTCAGAAACACAGTGGTCAGAAACACACTGGTCACAAACACTGTGGTCAGAAACACAATGGTCAGAAAGACACTGGTCGGAAACACACTGGTCAGAAACACACTAGTCAGAAACACGCTTGTCAGAAACACACTGGTCAGAAATAGAATTTTCAGAGACACAGTCGTCAGAAACACAGGGGTCATAAACACACTGGTCAGAGACACAGTGGTCAGAAATAAACAGATCAGAAACACACAATGGTCAGAAACACAGTGGCCATAAACACACTGGTCAGAAACGCAGTGGTCAGAAACACAGTGGTCAGAAACACAGTGGTCAGAAACGCAGTGGTCAGAAACACAGTGGTCACAAACACAGTGGTTAGAAACACATTGGTCAGAAACACATTGGTCAGAAACACAGTGGTCAGAAACACAGTGGTCAGCAACACATTGGTCAGAAACACGCTTGTCAGAAACACAGTCGCAGAAACACAGTGGTCAGAAACACAGTGGTAGACACACGCTGGTCAGAAACGCAGTGATCAGAAACACAGCGGTCATAAACGCAGTGGTCAGAAACACAGTGGTCAGAAACAGATTGGTCAGAAACACACTGGTCAGAAACACACTGGTAAGAAACACATTGGTCAGAAACACACTGGTCAGAAACACACTGGTCAGACACGTAGTGGTCAGAAACACAGTGGTCAGAAACACAGTGGTCAGAAAACATGTGTTCAGAAACACAGTGGTCAGAAACACATTGGTCAGAAACATAGTGGTCCGAAACACACCGGTTAGAAACACACAGGTGAGAAACACAGTGGTCTGAAACACAGTGGTCAAAAACACAGTGGTCAGAAACACACTGGTCAGAAACACACTGGTCAGAAGCACGTTGGTCTGAAACACACTGGTCAAGAACACACTGGTCAGAAACACAGAGAACATAAATACACTGGTCAGAAACACAGTGGTCAGAAACAGAGTGGTCAGAAACACAGTGTTCATAAACACACTGGTCAGAAACATAGTGGTCACAAACACACTGGTCAGAAACAGAGTGGTCAGAAACACACTGGTCAGAAACACACTGGTCAGAAACACAAAGGTCAGAAACACACTGGACAGAAACACAGTGGTCAAAAACACAGTGGTCGGAAACACACTGGTCATAAACACAGTGGTCAGAAACACACTAGCCAGAAACACAGTGGTCAGAAACACACTGGTCATAAACACAGTGGTCAGAAACACACTAGCCAGAAACACAGTGGTCAGAAACAGAGTGGCCAGAAACACAGTGGTCAGAAACACAGTGGTCAGAAACACAGTGGTTAGAAAGGCGCTGGTCAGAAAGACACTGGTCAGAAATACACTGGTCAGACACACAGTCGTCGGAAACACAGTGGTTATAAACACACTGGTCAGAAACACAGTGGTCAGAAACACACAGGTCGAAAACACAGTGGTCAGAAACACAGTGGCCATAAACACACTCGTCAGGAACACAGTGGTCAGAAACACACTGGTCAGAAACACGATGGTCAGAAACACAGTGGTCAGAAACACACTGGTCAGAAACACATTGGTCAGAAACACAGTGGTAAGAAACACACTGGTCAGAAACACAGTGGTCAGAAAGACAGTGGTCAGAAACATAGTGGTCTGAAACAGACTGATCAGAAACACACTAGTCAAAAACACAGTGGTCAGAAACACACTCGTCAGAAACACACAGGTCAGACACACAGTTGTCAGAAACACAGTGGTCAGAAACACAGTGGTAAGAAACACTCTTGTCAGAAACACAGTGGTCAGAAACACACTGGTCAGAAACACACAGGTCAGAAACACAGTGGTCTGAAACACAGTGGTCAGATAGACAGTGGTCAGAAACACAGTGGTCAGAAACACACTGGTCAAACACGCTGTTCAGAAGCACAGTGGTCAGAAACACACTGGTTAGAAATACACTGGTCAGAAAAACAGTGGTCAGAAACACACTGGTCAGAAACACAGTGGCCATAGACACACTGGTAAGAAACACAGTGGACAGAAACACAGTTGTCATTAACACCCTGGTCAAAAACACATTGGTCAGACACACAGTAGTCAAAAACATACTGGTAAGAAGCATAGTGGTCAGAAACACACTGGTCAGAAACACAGTGGTCAGAAACACAGTGGTCAGAAACACATTGGTCAGAAACACAGAGGTCAGAAACACAGTGGTCAGAAACACGCTGGTCAGAAACACAGTGGTCAGAACCACAGTGGTCAGAAACACAGTGGACAAAAACACAGTGGTCAGAAACAGATTGGTCAGAAACACACTGGTCAGAAACACACTGGTCGGAAAAACAAATGGTCAGAAACATACGGGTCAGAAACACACTGGTCAGACACGAAGTGGTCGGAAACACAGTGGTCAGATACACAGTTGTCAGAAACACTGTGTTCAGAAACACAGTGGTCAGAAGCACAGTGGTCAGAAACACGATGGTCAGAAACACACTGGTCAGAAGCACATTGGTCTGAAACACACTTGTCAAAAACACATTGGTCAGAAACACAGTGAACAGAAATACACTGGTCAGAAACACAGTGGTCAGAAACACAGTGGTCAGAAACACAGTGGTCATAAACACGCTGTTCAAAAACACAGTGGTCAGAAACACAGTGGTCAGAAACATGGTGGTGGGAAACACAGTAGTCAGAAACACAGCGGTCAGAAACACAGTGGTAAGAAACACAGTGGCCAGAGACACGGTGATCACAAACACAGTGGTCAGGAACACAGTGGTCAGAAACACGCCGGTCAGAAACACACTAGTCAGAAACATACTGGTCACAAACACTGTGGTCAGAAACACAGTGGTCAGAAACACACTGGTCGGAAACACACTGGTCAGAAACACACTGGTCAGAAACACGCTTGACAGAAACACACTGGTCAGAAATACAATTTTCAGAAACACAGTCGTCAGAAACACAGTAGTCATAAACATACTGGTCAGAGACACAATGGTCAGAAATATACGGATCAGAAACACACAATGGTCAGAAACACAGTGGCCATAAACACACTGGTCAGAAACGCAGTGGTCAGAAACACAGTGGTCAGAAATACAGTGGTCAGAAACACAGTGGTCAGAAACACAGTGGTCACAAACACACTGGTCAGAAACACATTGGTCAGAAACACAGTGGTCAGAAAAAGAGTGGTCAGCAACACATTGGTCAGAAACACGCTGTTCAGAAACACAGTCGCAGAAACACAGTGGTCAGAAACACAGTGGTAGACACATGCTGGTCAGAAACGCAGTGATCAGAAACACAGCGGTCATAAACACTGTGGTCAGAAACACAGTGGTCAGAAACAGATTGGTCAAAAACACACTGGTCAGAAACACACTGGTCAAAAACACATTGGTCAGAAACACACTGGTCAGAAACACACTGGTCAGACACGCAGTGGGCAGAGACACAGTGGTCAGAAACACAGTGGTCAGAAACAATGTGTTCAGAAACACAGTGGTCATAAACACATTGGTCAGAAACATAGTGGTCAGAAACACACCGGCTAGAAACACACATGTGAGAAACACAGTGGTCTGAAGCACAGTGGTCAGAAACACAGAGGTCAGAAACACAGTGGTCAGAAACACACTGGTCAGAAACACACTGGTCAGAAGCACATTGGTCTGAAACACACTGGTAAAAAACACACTGGTCAGAAACACAGTGAACATAAATACACTGGTCAGAAACACAGTGGTCAGAAACACAGTGGTCAGAAACACAGTGGTCATAAACACACTGGTCAGAAACATAGTGGTCACAAACACACTGGTCAGAAACACGGTGGTCAGAAACACACTGGTCAGAAACACACTGGTCAGAAACACCAAGGTCAGAAACACACTGGTCAGAAACACAGTGGTCAGGGACACAGTGGTCGGAAACACGCTGGTCATAAACACAGTGGTCAGAAACACACTAGCCAGAAACACAGTGGTCAGAAACACCCTGGTCATAAACACAGTGGTCAGAAACACACTAGCCAGAAACACAGTGGTCAGAACAGAGTGACCAGAAACACAGTGGTCAGAAACACACTGGTCAGAAACACAGTGGTCAGAAACACGGTGGTCACAAACACACTGGTCAGAAACACATTGGTTAAAAACAGTGGTCAGACACACAGTGGTCAGAAACACAGTGGTCAGAAAGATGCTGGCTAGGAAGACACTGGTCAGAAATACACTGGTCAGGAAAACGGTCGACAGAAACATAGTGGTCATAAACACATTGGTCAGAAACACAGTGGTCAGAAACACACAAGTCAAATACACACTGGTCAGAAACACGGTGGCCATAGACACACTGGTCAGAAACACAGTGGTCAGAAACATTGTGGTCAGAAACACACAGGTCAGAGAGCACAATGGTCAGAAACACAGTGGTCAGAAACACACTGGTCAGAGACACATTGGTCAGAAACACAGTGGTCAGAAACACAGTGGTCAGAAACACATTGGTCAGAAACACAGTGGTCAGAAACACAGTGGTCAGCAACACATTGGTCAAAAACACGCTGGTCAGAAACACAGTCGCAGAAACACAGTGGTCAGAAACACAGTGGTAGACACACGCTGGTCAGAAACGCAGTGATCAGAAACACACCGGTCATAAACACAGTGGTCAGAAACACAGTGGTCAGAAACAGATTGGTCAAAAACACACTGGTCAGAAACACACTGGTCAGAAACACATTCGTCAGAAACACACTGGTCAGAAACACACTGGTCTGACACGCAGTGGTCAGAAACACAGTGGTCAGAAACACAGTGGTCAGAAACAATGTGTTTAGAAACACAGTGGTCAGAAACACATTGGTCAAAAACATAGTGGTCAGAAACACACCGGTTAGAAACACACACGTGAGAAACACTGTGGTCTGAAACACAGTGGTCAGAAACACAGAGGTCAGAAACACAGTGGTCAGAAACACATTGGTCAGAAACACACTGGTCAGAAGCACATTGGTCTGAAACACACTGGTAAAAAACACACTGGTCAGAAACACAGTGCACATAAATACACTGGTCAGAAACACAGTGGTCAGAAACAGAGTGGTCAGAAACACAGTGGTCATAAACACACAGGTCAGAAACACAGTGGTCACAAACACACTGGTCAGAAACACGGTGGTCAGAAACACACTGGTCAGAAACACAGTGGTCAGAAACACAAAGGTCTGAAACACACTGATCAGAAACACAGTGGTCAGAAACACAGTGGTCGGAAACACACTGGTGATAAACACAGTGGTCAGAAACACACTAGCCAGAAACACAGTGGTCAGAAACACACTGGTCATAAACACAGTGGTCAGAAACACACTAGCCAGAAACACAGTGGTCAGAACAGAGTGGCCAGAAATACAGTTGTCAGAAACACACTGGTCAGAAACACAGTGGTCAGAAACACAGTGGTCACAAACACAGTGGTCAGAAACACATTGGTTAGAAACACAGTGGTCAGACACACAGTGGTCAGAAAAACAGTAATCAGAAAGACGCTGGCCAGAAAGACACTGGTCAAAAATACACTGGTCAGAAACACGGTCGTCAGAAACACAGTGGTCATAAACACACTGGTCAGAAACACAGTGGTCAGAAACACACAGGTAAAAAACACACTGGTCAGAAACACGGTGGCCATAAACACACTGGTCAAAAACACAGTGGTCAGAAACATTGTGGTCAGAAACACAGTGGTCCGAAACATACTGATAATAAACACATTGATCAGAAACACAGTGGTCAGAAACACAGTGGTCAGAAACACAGTGGTCAGAAACACACGGGTCAGAAACACAGTGGTCAGAAACACAGTGGTCAGAAACACAGTGGTAAAAAACATAGTGTTCAGAAATACAGTGGTAGAAACACGCTGGTTAGGAACACAGTGATCAGAAACACAGTGGTCAGAAAAACAGTGGTCAGAAACATAGTGATCAGAAACAGATTGGTCAGAAACACACAGGTCAGAAACACAGTGGTCAGAAACACACTCGTCAGAAACACACAGGTCAGACACACAGTTGTCAGAAACACACTGATCAGAAACAGAGTGGTCAGAAACACACTGGTCAGAAACACAGAGGTCAGAAACACAGTGTTATGAAACACAGTGGTCAGAAAGAAAGTGGTCAGAAACACAGTGGTCAGAAACACACTGGTCAAACCCGCTGTTCAGAAGCACAGTGGTCAGAAACACACTGGTCACAAACACACTGGTAAGAAACAAAGTGGTCAGAAACACACTGGTCAGAAACACAGTGGCCATAGACACATTGGTCAGAAAAAAGTGGTCAGAAACATAGTGGTCATAAACACACTGGTCCAAAACACATTGGTCAGACACACAGTGGTCAGAAACTCACTGGTCAGAAGCACAGTGGTCAGAAACACACTGGTCAGAAACACAGTGGTGAGAAACACAGTGGTCAGAAACACATTGGTCAGAAACACAGTGGTCATAAACACAGTGGTCAGAAACACGCTGGTCAGAAACACAGTGGTCAGAACCACAGTGGTCAGAAACACAGTGGTCAGAAACACACTGGTCAGAAACAGATTGGTCAGAAACACACTGGTCAGAAACACACTGGTCAGAAACACAGTGGTCAGAAACATACGGGTCAGAAACACACTGGTCAGACACGCAGTGGTCACAAACATATTGGTCAGAAACACAGTGGTCGGAAACACCGTGTTCAGAAACACAGTGGTCAGAAACACGTAGGTCAGAAACATAGTTGTCAGAAACACTCCAGTTAGAAATACACATGTCAGAAACACAGTGGTCTGAAACACAGTGGTCAGAAACACAGTGGTCAGAAACACAGTGGTCAGAAACACACTGGTCAGAAACACACTGGTCAGGAGCACATTGCTCTGAAACACACTGCTCAAAAACACACTGGTCAGAAACACAGTGAACAGAAATACACTGGTCAGAAACACATTGGTCAGAAACACAGTGGTCAGAAACACAGTGGTCATAAACACACTGGTCAGAAACATAGTGGTCAGAAACACAGTGGTCAGAAACACACTGGTCAGAAACACAATGGTCAGGAACACAGTGGTCAGGAACACACTGGTCACAAACACTGTGGTCAGAAACACTGTGGTCAGAAACAGAGTGGTCAGAAACACACTGGTCGGAAACACACTGGTCAGAAACACGCTTGTCAGAAACACACTGGTCAGAATACAATTTTTAGAAACACAGTCGTCAGAAACACAGTGGTCATTAACACACTGGTCAGAAACACAGTGGTCAGAAACAAGTGGGTCAGAAACAAACAATGGTCAGAAACACTTTGGCCATAAACACACTGGTCAGAAACACAGTGGTCAGAAACACAGTGGTCAGAAACACACTGGTCAGAAACATAGTGGTCAGAAACACAGTGGTCAGAAACACAGTGGTCACAAACACGCTGGTCAGGAACACAATTGTAGAAACACAGTAGTCAAAAACACAGTGGTAGAAACACGCTGGTCAGAAACACAGTGATCAGAAACACAGCGGTCAGAAACACAGTGGTCAGAAACACAATGGTCAGAAACAGATTGGTTAGAAACACACTTGTCGGAAACACACTGGTCAGATACACAATGGTCAGAAACACACTGGTCAGAGACACTCTGGTCAGACACAGAGTGGTCAGAAACACAGTGGTCAGAAACACAGTGGTCAGAAGCACACTGGTCAGAAACACAGTGGTCAGAAACAATCTGGTCAGAAACACACGGGTCAGAAACACAGTGCTCTGAAACACAGTGGTCAGAAATATCGTGGTCAGAAACACAGTGGTCAGAAACTCACTGGTCAGAAAAACGCTGGTCAGAAGCACAGTGGTCAGAAACACACTGGTCAGGAACACACTGGTCAGAAACACAGTGGTAGACACACGCTGGTCAGAAAGGCAGTGAAGAGAAACACAGTGGTTAGAAGCACAGTGGTCAGAAGCACAGTGGTCAGAAACAGATTGGTCAGAAACACACTGGTCAGAAACACACTGGTCAGACACGCAGTGGTCAGAAACACAGTGGTCAGAAACAATGTGTTCAGAAACACAGTGGTCAGAAACACATTGGTCAGAAACATCGTGGTCAGAAACACACCGGTTAGAAACACACATGTGAGAAACACTGTGGTCTGAAACACAGTGGTCAGAAACACAGAGGTCAGAAACACAGTGGTCAGAAACACACTGGTCAGAAACACACTGGTCAGAAGCACATTGGTCTGAAACACACTAATAAAAAACACACTGGTCAGAAACACAGTGAACATAAACACACTGGTCTGAAACATAGTGGTCAGAAACACGGTGGTCAGAAACACAGTGGTCATAAACACACTGGTAAGAAACATAGTGGTCACAAACACACTGGTCAGAAACACGGTGGTCAGAAACACACTGGTCAGAAACACACTGGTCAGAAATACAAAGGTCAGAAACACACTGGTCAGAAACACAGTGGTCAGAAGCACAGTGGTCGGAAACACACCAGTCATAAACACAGTGGTCAGAAACACACTAGCCAGAAACACAGTGGTCAGAAACACACTGGTCATAAACACAGTGGTCAGAAACACACTAGCCAGAAACACAGTGGTCAGAATAGAGTGGCCAGAAACACAGTGGTCAGAAACAAAATGGTCAGAAATACAGTGGTCAGAAACACAGTGGTCACAAACACACTGGTCAGAAACACATTGGCTAAAAACACAGTGGTCAGACACACAATGGTCAGAAACACAGTGGTCAGAAAGACGCTGGTCAAAATTACACTGGTCAGAAACACGAACGTCAGAAACACAGTGGTCATAAACACACTGGTCAGAAACACAGTGGTCAGAAACACACAGGTCAAAAACACACTGGTCAGAAACACGGTGGCCATAAACACAGTGGTCAGAAACACAGTGGTCAGAAACATTGTGGTCAGAAACATACTGGTCAGAGAGCACAATGGTCAGAAACACAGTGGTCAGAAACATACTGGTCAGAACCACATTGGTCAGAAACACAGTGGTCAGAAACACACTGGTCAGAGACACAGTGGTCAGAAACACAGTGGTCACAAACACAGTGGTCAAAAACATAGTGGTCAGAAACACAGTGGTAGAAACACGCTGGTGAGAAACACAGTGATCAGAAACACAGTGGTCAGAAACACAGTGGTCAGAGACATAGTGGTCAGAAACAGATTGGTCAGAAACACACTGGTCAGAAACACAGTGGTCAGAAACACACTCGTCAGAAACACACAGGTCAGACACATAGTTGTCAGAAACACACTGGTCAGAGACACAGTGGTCAGAAACACACTGGTCAGAAACACACAGGTCAGAAACACAGTGTTCTGAAACACAGTGGTCAGAAAGACAATGGTGAGAAACAGAGTGGTCAGAAACACACTGGTCAAACCCGCTGTTCAGAAGCACAGTGGTTAGAAACACACTGGTCAGAAACACACTGGTCAGAAACACAGTGGCCATAGTCACATTGGTCAGAAACACAGTGGTCAGAAACACAGTGGTCATGAACACACTGGTCCAAAGCACATTGGTCAGACACACAGTGGTCAGAAACTCACTGGTCACAAGCACAGTGGTCATAGCACACTGGTCAGAAACACAGTGGTGAGAAACACAGTGGTCAGAAACACATTGGTCAGAAACACAGTGGTCATTAACACAGTGGTCAGAAACACGCTGGTCAGAAACACAGTGGTCAGAACCATAGTGGTCAGAAACACAGTGGTTAGAAACACCGTGGTCAGAAACAGATTGGTCAGAAACACACTGGTCAGAAACACACTGATCAGAAACACAGTGGTCGGAAACATACGGGTCAGAAACACACTGGTCAGACACGCAGTGGTCACAAACACAGTGGTCAGAAACACAGTGGTCAGAAACACTGTTTTCAGAAACACAGTGGTCAGAAACACATAGGTCAGAAACATAGTTGTCAGAAACACTCCGGTTAGAAATACACATGTCAGAAACACAGTGGTCTGAAACACAGTGGTCAGAAACACAGTGGTCAGAAACACACTGGTCACAAACACACTGGCAAGGAGCACATTGGTCTGAAACACACTGGTCAAAAACACACTGGTCAGAAACACAGTGAACAGAAATACACTGGTCAGAAACACATTGGTCAGAAACACAGTGGTCATAAACACAGTGGTCATAAACACACTGGTCAGAAACACAGTGGTCAGAAACACAGTGGTCAGAAACACGGTGGTCGGAAACACTGTAGTCAGAAACACATTGGTCAGAAACAGAGTGGTAAGAAACACAGTGGTCAGGAACACAGTGGTCAGAAACATGCTGGTCAAGAACACACTAGTCAGAAACATAGTGGTCAGAAACACAGTGGTCAGAAACACTGTGGTCAGAAACACACTGGTCAGAAACACAGTGGTTAGAAACACACTGGTCAGAAACACCCCGGTCAGAAACACAAAGGTCAGAAGCACACTGGTCAGAAACACAGTGGTCAGAAACACAGTGGTCAGAAACACACTGGTCACAAACACTGTGGTCAGAAACATAGTGGTCAGAAACACACTGGTCACAAACACACTGGTCAGAAACACACTGGTCAGAAGCACGCTTGTCAGAAACACACTGGTCAGAAATACAAATTTCAGAAACACAGTCGTCAGAAACACAGTGGTCATAAACACACTGGTCAGAAACACAGTGGTCTGAAACACACAGGTCAGAAACAAACAATGGTCGAAAACACTTTGGCCATAAACACACTGGTCAGAAACGCAGTGGTCAGAAACACAGTGGTCAGAAACACACTGGTGAGAAACACAGTGATCAGAAACACAGTGGTCAGAAACACAGTGGTCAGAAACACGCTGGTCAGAAACACAGTCGTAGAACACAGTGGTCAGAAATACAGTGGTAGAAACACGCTGGTCAGAAACACAGTGATCAGAAACACAGCGGTCAGACACACAGTGGTCAGAAACACAATGGTCAGGAACAGATTG
Organism: Penium margaritaceum; assembly: GCA_023375785.1. NCBI lineage: Eukaryota > Viridiplantae > Streptophyta > Zygnematophyceae > Desmidiales > Peniaceae > Penium > Penium margaritaceum. The sequence goes on along the minus strand of SZWC01002018.1, from coordinate 167,529 downwards.
GTTAGAAACATACTTGTCGGAAACACACTGGTCAGAAACACAATGGTCAGAAACACACTGGTCAGAAACACTCTGGTCAGACACACGGTGGTTAGAAACACAGTGGTCAGAAACACAGTGGTCAGAAGCACACTGGTCAGAAACACAGTGGTCAGAAACTCACTGGTCAGAAACAAGGTGGTTAGAAGCACAGTGGTCAGAAACACACTGGCCAGAAACAAACTGGTCAGAAACACAGTGGTAGACACACACTGGTCAGAAACGCAGTGATCAGACACACAGCAGTCATAAACACAGTGGTCAGAAACAGATTGGTCAGAACCACACTGGTCAGAAACACCCTGGTCAGAAACACATTGGTCAGAAACACACTGGTCAGAAAGACACTGGTCAGACACACAGTGGTCAGAAACACAGTGGTCAGAAACACAGAGGTCAGAAACACAGTGTTCAGAAACACACCGGTTAGAAACACACATGTGAGAAACACTGTGGTCTAAAACACAGTGGTCAGAAACACAAAGGTCAGAAACACAGTGGTCAGAAACACACTGGTCAGAAACACACTGGTCAGAACACATTGGTCTGAAACACACTGGTAAAAAACACACTGGTCAGAAACACAGTGAACATAAATACACTGGTCAGAAACACAGTGATCAGAAACACAGTGGTCAGAAAAACAGTGGTCATATACACACTGGTCAGAAACATAGTAGTCACAAACACTCTGGTCAGAAACACGGTGGTCAGAAACACACTGGTCATAAACACACTGGTCAGAAACACAAAGGTCAGAAACACACTGGTCAGAAACACAGTGGTCAGAAACACAGTGGTCGGAAACACACTGGTCAGAAACACAGTGGTCAGAAACACACTAGCCAGAAACACAGTAATCAGAAACACACTGGTCTTAAACACAGTGCTCAGAAACACACTAGCCAGAAACACAGTGGTCAGAACAGAGTGGCCAGAAACACAGTGGTCAGAAACACACTTGTCAGAAACACAGAGGTCAGAAACACAGTGGTCACAAAAACACTGGTCAGAAACACATTGGTTAGAAACACAGTGGTCAGACACACAGTGGTCAGAAACACAGTGGTCAGAAAGACGCTGGCCAGAAACACACTGGTCAAAAGTACACTGATCAGAAACACGCTCGTCACAAACACAGTGGTCATCAACACACTGGTCAGAAACACAGTGGTCAGAAACACACAAATAAAAAGCTCACTGGTCAGAAACACGGTGGCCATAAACACACTGGTCAGAAACACAGTGGTCAGAAACATTGTGGTCGGAAACACACTGGTCAGAGAGCACAATGGTCAGAAACACAGTGGTCAGAAACATCATTGTCAGGAACACATTGGTCAGAAACACAGTGGTCACAAACACAGTGGTCAAAAACATAGTGGTCAGAAACACAGTGGTAGAAACACGCTGGTCAGAAACACAGTAATCAGAAACACAGTGGTCAGAAACACAGTGGTCAAAAACATAGTGGTCAGAAACAGATTGGTCAAAAACACACAGGTCAGAAACACAGTGGTCAGAAACACACTCGTCAGAAACACACAGGTCAGACACACGGTTGTCAGAAACACACTGGTCAGAAACACAGTAGTCAGAAACACACTGGTCAGAAACACACAGGTCAGAAACACAGTGTTCTGAAACACAGTGGTCAGAAAGACAGTGGTCAGAAACACAGTGGTCAGAAACACACTGGTCAAACCCGCTGTTCATAAGCACAGTGGTCAGAAACACACTGGTCAGAAACACACTTGTCAGGAAAACAGTGGTCAGAAACACACTGGTCAGAAACACAGTGGCCATTGACACATTGGTCAGAAACACAGTGGTCAGAAACACAGTGGTCATAAACACACTGGTCCAAAACACATTGGTCAGACACACAGTGGTCAGAAACTCACTGGTCAGAAGCACAGTGGTCAGAAACACATTGGTCAGAAACACAGTGGTCATAAACACAGTGGTCAGAAACACGCTGGTCAGAAACACAGTGGTCAGAACCACAGTGGTCAGAAACACAGTGGTCAGAAACACAGTGGTCAGAAACAGATTTGTCAGAAACACACTGGTCAGAAACACACTGGTCGGAAACACAGTGGTCAGAAACACACTGGTCAGAAACACAGTGGTCAGAAACACAGTGGTCACAAAAACACTGGTCAGAAACACACTGGTCAAAATTACACTGGTCAGAAACACGCTCGTCACAAACACAGTGGTCATCAACACACTGGTCAGAAACATTGTGGTCAGAAACACACAAATCAAAAACACACTGGTCAGAAACACGGTGGTCAGAAACACAGTGGTCAGAAACACACTGGTCAGAAACACAGTGGTCAGAAACACAGTGGTCACAAAAACACTGGTCAGAAACACACTGGTCAAAATTACACTGGTCAGAAACACGCTCGTCACAAACACAGTGGTCATCAACACACTGGTCAGAAACATTGTGGTCAGAAACACACAAATCAAAAACACACTGGTCAGAAACACGGTGGCCATAAATACACTGGTCAGAAACACAGTGGTCAGAAACCATGTGGTCCGAAACACACTGGTTAGAGAGCACAATGGTCAGAAACAGAGTGGTCAGAAACATCATTGTCAGAAACACATTTGTCAGAAACACAGTGGTCAGAAACACACTGGTCAGAAACACAGTGGTCAGAAACACACAGGTCAGAAACACAGTGGTCAGAAACACAGTGGTCACAAACACAGTGGTCAAAAACATAGTGGTCAGAAACACAGTGGTAGAAACACGCTGGTCAGAAACACAGTAATCAGAAACACAGTGGTCAGAAACACAGTGGTCAAAAACATAGTGGTTAGAAACAGATTGGTCAGAAACACACAGGTCAGAAACACAGTGGTCAGAAACACACTCGTCAGAAACACACAGGTCAGACACACGGTTGTCAGAAACACACTGGTCAGAAACACAGTGGTCAGAAACACACTGGTCAGAAACACACAGGTCAGAAACACAGTGTTCTGAAACACAGTGGTCAGAAAGACAGTGGTCAGAAACACAGTGGTCAGAAACACACTGGTCAAACCCACTGTTCATAAGCACAGTGGTCAGAAACACACTGGTCAGAAACACACTTGTCAGAAAAACAGTGGTCAGAAACACACTGGTCAGAAACACAGTGGCCATAGACACATTGGTCAGAAACACAGTGGTCAGAAACACAGTGGTCATAAACACACTGGTCCAAAACACATTGGTCAGACACACAGTGGTCAGAAACTCACTGGTCAGAAGCATAGTGGTCAGAAACACATTGGTCAGAAACACAGTGGTCATAAACACAGTGGTCACAAACACGCTGGTCAGAAACACAGTGGTCAGAACCACAGTGGTCAGAAACACACTGGTCAGAAACACAGTGGTCAGAAACAGATTTGTCAGAAACACAATGGTCAGAAACACACTGGTCAGAAACACAGTGGTCAGAAACATACGGGTCAGAAACACACTGGTCAGACACGCAGTGGTCACAAACACAGTGGTCAGAAACACAGTGGTCAGGAACACGGAGGTCAAAAACATAGTTTTCAGAAACACTCTGGTTAGAAATACACATGTCAGAAACACAGTGGTCGGAAACACAGTGGTCAGAAACACAGTGGTCAGAAACACGGAGGTCAAAAACATAGTTTTCAGAAACACTCTGGTTAGAAATACACATGTCAGAAACACAGTGGTCGGAAACACAGTGGTCAGAAACACAGTGGTCAGAAACACGGAGGTCAAAAACATAGTTTTCAGAAACACTCTGGTTAGAAATACACATGTCAGAAACACAGTGGTCGGAAACACAGTGGTCAGAAACACAGTGGTCAGAAACACGGAGGTCAAAAACATAGTTTTCAGAAACACTCTGGTTAGAAATACACATGTCAGAAACACAGTGGTCGGAAACACAGTGGTCAGAAACACAGTGGTCAGAAACACGGAGGTCAAAAACATAGTTTTCAGAAACACTCTGGTTAGAAATACACATGTCAGAAACACAGTGGTCGGAAACACAGTGGTCAGAAACACAGTGGTCAGAAACACGGAGGTCAAAAACATAGTTTTCAGAAACACTCTGGTTAGAAATACACATGTCAGAAACACAGTGGTCGGAAACACAGTGGTCAGAAACACAGTGGTCAGAAACACACTGGTCAGAAACACAGTGAACAGAAATACACTGGTCAGAAACACATTGGTCAAAAACACAGTGGTCAGAAACACAGTGGTCATAAACACACTGGTCAGAAACACAGTGGTCAGAAACACAGTGGTCAGAAACACGTTGGTCGAAAACATTGTAGTCAGAAACACATCGGTCAGAAACACAGTGGTAGGAAACACAGTGGCCAGAGACACGGTGATCAGAAACACAGTGGTCAGGAACACAGTGGTCAGAAACACACTGGTCAAGAACACACTAGTCAGAAACATAGTGGTCAGAAACACATGGTCAGAAACACAGTGGTCGGAGACACACTGGTCACAAACACTGTGGTCAGAAACATAGTGGTTTGAAACACACTGGTCAGAAACACACTGGTCAGAAACACACTGGTCAGAAACATGCTTGTCAGAAACACACTGGTCAGAAATACAATTTTCAGAAACACAGTCGTCAGAAACACAGTGGTCATAAACACACTGGTCAGAAACACAGTGGTCAGAAATACACGGGTCAGAAACAAACAATGGTCAGAAACACTGTGGCCATAAACACACTGGTCAGAAAGGCAGTGGTCAGAAACACAGTGGTCAGAAACACACTGGTCAGAAACACAGTGGTCAGAAACACAGTGGTCACAAACACAGTGGTCAGAAACACACTGGTCAGAAACACAGTGGTCAGAAACACAGTGGTCAGAAACACAGTGGTCAGAAACACAGTGGTCAGAAACACGCTGGTCAGAAACACAGTCGTAGAAACACAGTGGTCAGAAACAAAGTGGTAGAAAGACGCTGGTCAGAAACACAGTGATCAGAAACACAGCAGTCAGAGACACAGTGGTCAGAAACACAATGGTCAGAAACAGATTGGTTAGAAACATACTTGTCGGAAACACACTGGTCAGAAACACAATGGTCAGGAACACACTGGTCAGAAACACTCTGGACGGACACACAGTGGTCAGAAACACAGTGGTCAGAAACACAGTGGTCAGAAGCACACCGGTCAGAAACACAGTGGTCAGAAACAACCTGGTCAGAAACACATAGGTCAGAAACACAGTGCTCTGAAACACAGTGGTCAGAAATATCGTGGTCAGAAACACAATGGTCAGAAACTCACTGGTCAGAAACACGCTGGTCAGAAGCACAGTGGTCAGAAACACACTGGTCAGAAACACACTGGTCAGAAACACAGTGGTCATAAACACACTGGTCAGAAACACAGTGGTCAAAAACACAGTGGTCAGAAACACAGTGGTCATAAACACACTGTTCAAAAACACTGTGGTCAGAAACACAGTGGTCGGAAACACGGTGGTCAGAAACACAGTGGTCAGAAACACACTGGTCAGAAACACAGTGGTCAGAAACACAGTGCTAAAAAACACAGTAGCCAGAAACACGGTGATCAGAAACGCTGTGCTCAGAAAGACAGTGATTGGAAACACCATTGTCAGAAACTCACTGGTCAGAAACACGCTGGTCAAAAGCAAAGTGGTCAGAAACACAGTGGTCATAAACACACTGGTCAGAAACACTGTGGTCAGAAACACAGTGGTCGGAAACACAGTGGTCAGAAACACAGTGGTCAGAAACACACTGGTCAGAAACACACTGGTCAGGAGCACATTGGTCTGAAACACACTGGTCAAAAACACACTGGTCAGAAACACAGTGAACAGAAATACACTGGTCAGAAACACATTGGACAGAAACACAGTGGTCAGAAACACAGTGGTCATAAACACACTGGTCAGAAACACAGTGGTCTGAAACACAGTGGTCAGAAACACAGTGGTCGGAAACACAATGGTCAGAAACACAGTGGTCAGAAATACACTGGTCAAAAACACAGTGGTCAGAAACACAGTGCCAAGAAACACAGTAGCCAGAAACACGGTGATCAGAAACACAGTGGTCAGAAGCACAGTGGTCAGAAACACAGTGCTCAGAAACACACTGGTCAGAAACACAATGGTCAGAAACACACACGTCAGAAACACAGTGGCCATAAACACACTGGTCAGAAACACAGTGGTCAGAAACACAGTGTTCAGAAAGACACTGGTCAGAAACACAGTGGTCAGAAACACAGTGGTTATGAACACACATGTGAGAAACACATTGGTCGGAAACACAGTGGGCAAAACCACACTGGTCAGAAACACAGTGGTCAGAAACACAGTGGTCAGAAACACAGTGGTCAAAAACACAGTGGTCAGAAACACAGTGAACAGAAACACACTGGTCAGAAACACAGTGGTCAGACACACACTGGTCAGAAACACACTGGTCAGACACACAGTGGTCAGAAACACAGTGGTCAGAAACACAGTGTTCAGAAACTCACTGGTCAGAAACACAGTTGTTGGACACTCAATGGTCAGAAACACAGTGGTCAGAAACACAGTGGTCAGAAACACAGTGGTCACAAACGCACTGGTCAGAAACACAGTGGTCAGAAACACAGTGGTCTGAAACACGGTGGTCAGAAACACAGTGGTCAAAAACTCGGTGGTCAGAAACACACTGGTCAGAAGCACATTGGTCAGAAACACACTGGTCAGAAACACACTGGTCAGAAACACAGTGGTCAGAATTACATTGGTCAGAAACACAGTGGTCAGAAACACATTGGTCTGAAACACAGTGGTCATAAACACAGCGGTCAGAAACACAGTGGTCATAAAAACAGTTGTCAGACACACAGTGGTCAGAAACATACTGGTCAGAAACACATTGGTAAGAAACACAATGGCCAGAAAGACGATGATCAGAAACACAGTGGTCAGAAACATAGTGGTCAGAGAAACGCTGGTCAGAAGGACACTGGTCAGAAACACGGCGATGAGAAACAAAGTGGTCAGAAACACACAAGTCAGAAACACACTGGTGACAACCACAGTGGTCAGAAACACACAGGTCAGAAACACAGTGGTCAGAAACACAGTGGTCACAAACACAATGGTCACAATCACAGTGGTAAGAAACAAGGTGGTCAGAAACACATTCGTCAGAAACGCACTGGTCAGAAACACACTGGTCAGAAACACGCTGGTCAGAAAGACACTGGTCAGAAAAACACTGGTCAGAAACACAGTCGTCAGAAACACCGTGGTCAGAAACACACTGGTCAGAAACACAGTGGTCAGAAACACAGTGGTCAGAAACACATTGGTCACAAACAGAGTGGTAAGAAAGACAGTGGTCAGAAACACACTGGTCAGAAACACATTGGTCAGAAACACAGTGGTCAGAAACACACCAGTCAGAAGCACAATGGTCAGAAACACACTGTTCAGAAACACAGCGTTCAGAAATACAGCGGTTGAAACACAGTTGTCAAAAACACACTGGTCAGAAACACACTGGTCAGAAGCATAGTGGTCAGAAACACACTGGTCAGAGACACACTGGTCAGAAATACACTGGTCAGAAACACAGTCCTCAGAAACACAGTGGTCAGAAACACACTTGTCAGAAACACAATGGTCAGAAACACACAGATCAGAAACACGGTGGCCATAAACACACTGGTCAGAAACACAGTGGTGAGAAGCACAGTGTTCAGAAAGACACTGGTCAGAAACACAGTGGTCAGAAAAACAGTGGTTATGAACACACATGTCAGAAACACATTGGTGAGAAACACAGTGGTCAAAAACACACTGGTCAGAAACACAGTGGTCTGAAACACAGTGGTCAGAAATACAGTGGTCAATAACACAGTTCTGTGAAACACACTGGTCAGAAACACGCTGGTTAGAAACACAGTGGCCATAGACACACTGGTCAGAAACACAGTGCTCATGAACACAGTGGTCAGAAACACATTGGTCTGAAACACAGTGAACAGAATCACACTGTGCAGAAATACAGTGGTCAGAAACACACTGTGAATAAACACAGTGGTCAGAGACACATTGAACAGAAACACAGTGGTCAGAACCACAGTGGTCAAAAACACGCTAGTCAGAATGACACTGGTCAGAAATACACTGGTGAGAAACATAGTCGTCAGAAACACATTGGTCATTGACACACTGGTCAGAAACACAGTGGTCAGAAACACACAGGTCAAAAACACACTGGTCAGAAACACAGTGGCCTTCAACACACTGGTCAAAAACACAGTGGTCAGAAACACACTGGCCAGAAACACACTGGTCAGAAACACAATGGTCAGAAACACAGTGGTCAGAAACACACTGGTCTGAAACACATTGGTCAGAGACACAGTGGTCAGAAACACATTGGTCAGACACACAGTGGTCGGAAACGCACTGGTCAGAAGCACAGTGGTCAGAAACACAACGGTCAGACACGCAGTGGTCAGAAACACAGAGGTCAGAAACACATTGTTCATTAACACAGTGGTCAGAAACACAATCGTCAGAAATACGCTGGTCAGAAACACAGTGGTCAGAACCATCGTGGTCAGAATTATAGTGGTTAGAAACACAGTGGGCACAAACACACTGGTCAGAAACACAATGGTCAGACACGCAGTGGTCAGAAACACAGTGGTCAGAAAAACAGTGGTCAGAATCACTGTGTTCAGGTACACAGTGGTCATAAACACATTGGTCAGAAACAAAGTGGTCAGAAACACACCGGTTAGAAACACACAAGTCAGAAACACAGTGGTCTGAAACACAGTGGTCAGAAACACAGTGGTCAGAAACACACTCGTCAGAAACACACTGGTCAGAAGCACCTTGGTCTCAAACACACTGGTCCAAAACACACTGGTCAGAAACACAGTGAACAGAATTACACTGGTCAGAAACACAGTGGTCACAAACACAGTGGTCAGAAACACAGTGGTCATAAACACACTGGTCGGAAACATAGTGGTCAGAAATACACTGGTCAGAAACACGGTGGTCAGAAACACACTGGTCAGAGACACACTGGTCAAAAACTCAAACGTCAGAAACACACTGGTCAGAAACACAGTAGTCAGAAACACAGTGGTCAGAAACACACTGGTCATGAACACAGTGGTCAGAAACACACTAGTCAGAAACATAGTGGTCAGAAACACACTCGTCATAAACACAGTGGTCAGAAACACACTAGCCAAAAACACAATGGTCAGAAACTCACTAGCCAGAAATGCAGTCGTCAGAAACAAAATGGAGAGAAACACAGTGGTCTGAAACACACTGGTCAGAAACACACTGGTCAGAAACACAGTGGTCAGAACCTCACAGGTTAGAAACACAGGGGTCAGAAACACAGTGGTCAGAAACACAGTGGTCAGAAACACAGTGGTCAAAGACATAGTGGAAAGAATAGCAATGGTCCGAAACACAGTGGTCAGAAACACACTGGTCAGAAACACAGTGGCAGAAACACAGTGGACATAAACACACTGGTCAGAAACACAGTGGTCGGAATCACAATGGTTTGAAACACAATGGTCAGAAACACACACTGGTCAGAAACACACTGGTCAGAAACACAATGGTCAGAAACACACTGGTCAGAAACATAGTGTTCAAAAACACACTGGTCAGAAACGCACTGGTCAGAAACACAGTGGTCAGAAACACACTGGTCAGAAACACTCTGGTCAGAAACACATTGGTCAGAAACACAATGGTCAGAAACACAGTGGTGAGAAACACAGTGGTCATAAACACACTGATCAGAAACACAGTGGTCAGAAACACAGTGGTCAGAAACACAGTGGTAAGAAACACATTGGTCGGAAACACAGTTGTCAGAAACATAGTGGTCACAAACACAGTGGTCAGAAACACAGTGGTCAGAAACACAGTGCTCAGAAACACAGTGCTCAGAAACACAGTGGTCAGAAACACACTGGTCATAACCACAGTGGTTAGAAAGACAGAGGTCAGAAACACAGTGGTCAGAAACACAGTAATCAGAAATGCAGTGGTCAGAAACGCAGTGGCCAGGAACAATGTGGTCAGAAGCACAGTTGTCAGAAACACACTGGTCAGAAACACAGTGGTCAGAAACACAGTGGTTATAAACACACTAGTCAGAAACACGGTGGTCAGAAACACAGTGGTCAGAAACATAGTGGTCAGAAACACCGTGGTCAGAAACAAAGTCGTCAGAAACACAGTGGTCAATAACATGGTGGTCATAAACACACTGGTCAGAAACAATGTGGTCAGAAACACACTGGTCAGAAACACGGAGGACAGAAACACACTGGTCAGAAAACACAGGGGGCAGAAACGCATTCCTTGGTCAGACACACAGTGGTCAGAAACACAGTTGTCATAAACACAGTGGTCAGAAACACACTGGTCAGAAACACAGTGGTAAGAAACACAGTGGTTAGAAACACAGCGGTCACAAACACACTTGTCAGAAAAACAGTGGACAGAAACACAGTGGTCAGAAACACAGTGGTCAGAAGCGCACTGGTCAAAAACACAGTGGTCAGAAACACACTGGTCAGAAACACAGTTGTAGGAAACATACTGGTCAGAAACACAGTGGTCAGAAACACAGTGGTCAGAAACACAGTGGTCAGAAATACAGTGGTCTGGAACACAGTGGTCAGAAACACAGTGGTCAGAAACACAGTGGTCAGAAACACACTGGTCAGAAACACACTGGTCATAAAAACATTGGTCGGAAACACAGTGGTCAGAAACACAGTTGTCAGAAACACACTGGTCAGAAACACAGTGGGCATAAACACAGTGGTCAGAAACCCAGTGGTCAGAAGCACAGTGGTCAGAAACACGTTGGTCAGGAACAAAGCGGTCAGGAACACAGTGGTCAGAAACGCAGTGATCAGAAACACTGTGGTCATAAACACATTGGTCAGAAACACACTGGTCAGAAACACGGTGGTAAGAAACACAGTGGATAGAAACACAGCGGTCACAAACACACTTGTCAGAAACACAGTGGACAGAAACACAGTGGTCAGAAACACAGTGGTCAGAAGAGCACTGGTCAAAAACACAGTGGTCAGAAATACACTGGTCAGAAACACAGTGGTCAGAAAAATACTGGTCAGAAACACAGTGGTCAGAAACACAGTGGTCAGAAACACAGTGGTGAGAAATACACTGGTCTGGAACACAGTGGTCAGAAACACAGTGGTCAGAAACACAGTGGTCAGAAACACACTGGTCAGAAACACACTGGTCATAAACACATTGGTCGGAAACACAGTGGTCAGAAACACAGTTGTCAGAAACACACTGGTCAGAAACACAGTGCTCATAAACACAGTGGTCAGAAACCCAGTGGTCAGAAGCACAGTGGTCAGAAACACGTTGGTCAGGAACAAAGCGGTCAGAAACACGGTGGTCAGAAACACAGTGGTCAGAAACACAGTGGTCAGAAACACAGTGGTCAGAAACACTATGGTCACAAACACAGTGGTCAAAACACAGTGGTTTGAAACATAGTGGTCAGAAACACACAGGTCACAAACACTCAGGTCAGAAACACAGCGGTCCGAAACACAGTGGTCAGCAACACAGTGGTCAAACACACAGTGGTGAGAAAAACTGTTGTCAGAAACACACTGGTCACTAACATAGTGGTCAGAAACACACTGGTCAGTAACACACTGGTCACAAACACAGTGGTCAGAAACAAAGTGGTCAGAAACACAGTTGTCAGAAACACACTGGTTAGAAACACAGTGGTCAGAAACACAGAGGTCAGAAACACAGTGGTCAGAAACACAGTGGTTAGAAACACAGCGGTCCCAAACACACTTGTCAGAAACACAGTGGTCAAAAACACAGTGGCCAGAAACACAGTGGTCAGAAACACACTGGTCAGAAACACAGTGGTCAGAAATACACTGGTCCGAAACACAGTGGTCAGAAACACAGTGGTGAGAAACACAGTGGTCAGAAACACAGTGGTCAGAAACACAGTGGTCAGAACCACAGTGGTCAGAAACACAGTGGTCTGAATCACACTGGTCAGAAACACACTGGTCAGAGACACTGTGATCAGAACCACAGTGGTCAGAAACACAATGGTCATAAACACACTTCTCAGAAACACATTCGTCACAACTACAGTGGTAAAAAACACAGTGGTTAGAAACACTGTGGTCAGAAACACAGTGGCAGAAGCAAAATGGTCTCAAATGCAGTGATCAGAAAGGCAGTGGTGAGAAACACACTGGTCAGAAACACAGTGGTCAGAAACACACCGTTCAGAAACACAGTGGTCAGAAAGACAGTGGTCAGAAACACACTGGTCAGAAACACAGTGGTCAGAAACACAGTGGTCAGAAACACAGTGACCATAAACACACTGGTCAGAAACACACTGGTCAGAAACTCAGTGGTCAGAAACACAGGTGTCAGAATCAAACTGGTCAGAAACACAGTGGTCAGAACCACTCTGGTCAGAAACACGGAGGTGAGAAACACGCTGGTCAGAAAACACAGGGGACAGAAACACATTCGTCAAAAACACACTGGTCAGAAACACAGTGGTCAGAAACAGACTGGTCAGAAACACACTTCTCATAAACACACTGGTCAGAAACACGATGGTCAGAAACACAGTGGTCAGAAGCACAGTGGTTAGAAACACAGTGGTCAGAAACACAGTGGACAGGACCACACTGGTCAGAAAGAATTGGTCAAAAACAAAGTGGTCAGAAACACATTGGTCAAAAACAGAGTGGTCAGAACTAATCGGTCAGAAACACATTGGTCAGAAACACACTGGTCAGAAACACAGTGGTCAGAAACACAGTGGTCAGAAACACAGTGGTCAGAAACACAGTGGTCAGAAACGCACTGGTCAAAAACACACAGCTGAGAAACAAAGTGGCTAGAAACACAGCGGTCACAAACACACTTGTCAGAAACACTTTGGTCAGAAACACAGTGGTCAGAAACACCCTGGTCAGAAACGCAGTGGTCAGAAACACACTGGTCAGAAACACAATGGTCATAAACACAGTGGTCTGAAACACAGTGGTCAGAAACACAATGGTCAGAAACACAGTGGTCAGAAACACAGTGGTCGGAAACACACTGGTCAGAAACACAGTGGTCAGAAAGACAGTGGTCAGAAACACACTGGTCATAAACACATTGGTGAGAAACACAGTGGTCAGAAACAAAGTGGTCAGAAACACACTGGTCAGAAAGACACTGGTCACAAACACACTGGTCGCAAACACAGTGGTCAGACACACAGTGGTCAGAAACCCAATGGTCAGAAACACAGTGGTCATAAACACAGTGGTCATGAACACAGTGGTTAGAAACACTGTGGTCAGAAACACAGTGTTCAGAAACAAAGCGGTCAGAAATGTAGTGGTCAGAAACACAGTGTTCAGAAACAAAGCAGTCAGAAATGTAGTGGTCAGAAACACAGTAGTCAGAAACACCCTGGTCATAAACACAGTGGTCACAAACACAGTAGTCAGAAACACACAGGTAAGAAAAACACAGGCCAGAAACACATCGGTCAGAAAGACCGTGGTCAGCAACACAGTGGTCAAACACACAATGGTGAGAAAAACGGTGGTCAGAAACACAGAGGTCAGAAATACGGTGGTCCAAAACAAAGCAGTCAAAACACAGTGGCCAGAAACACAGTGGTCAAAAAAGCACTGATCAGAAACAAACTGGTCAGAAACACCCTGGTCCGAAACACATGGTGTTTCTGACCACTGTGTTCCTAACCACTGTGTTTATGACCACTGTGTTTCTGACCGCTGTGTTTCTGACCACCGTGTTTCTGACCACAGTATTTGCGACCAATGTGTTTCTGACGATTGTGTTTCTGACCAGTGTGATTCTGACCACTGTGTTTCCGACCACTGTGTTTCTAACCACTGTGTTTCTGACCACCGTGTTTCTGACCAGTGTGTTTCTGACCGGTGTGTTCCTGCCCAGTGTGTTTATGACAAGTGTGATTCTGACCGCTGTGTTTGTGAACACTGTGTTCTTGACAACTTTGTTTCTGACCACTGTGTCTCTGACGAGTGTCCTTCTGACCACTGTGTTTCTGACCAGTGTGTTTCTGAATACTGTGTTTCTGTCCAGTGTGATTCTGACCATTGTGTTTATTACCATTGTGTTTCTAACCACTGTGTTTCTTACCACTGTGTTTCTGAACACTGTGTTTCTGACCACTATGTTTCTGACCAGTGTGTTTCAAACCACTGTGTTTCTGACCATTGTGTTTCTGACCACTGTGTTTCTGACCAGTGTGTTTCTGACCAGTGTGTCTCTCGCAACAGTGTATTTGACCACTGTGTTTCTGAAGTATGTGTTTCTGACCACTATGTTTCTGACCACTGTGTTTCTGTCGAGTGTGTTTCCGAGAAGTGTGTTTCTGACCACTGTGTTTCTAACCATTGTGTTTCTGGCCACGGTGTTTCTGACCACTGTGCTTCTGACAAATGTGTCTCTGATTACTGTGTTTCTAACCAGGGTGTTTCTAACCTCTGTGTTTCTGACTAGTGTGTTTCTGACCAGTTTGTTTCTGATCAGTGCTTTTCTGACCGCTGTGTTTGTGGCCACATTGTTTCTGACCAATTTGTTTCGGACCACTGTGTTTCTGACCAGTGTCTTACTGACCAGACCTTTCTGACCACTGTGTTTCTGACTACCGTTTTTCTTACCACTGTGTGTTTGAGCACTGTGTTGCTGACCACTGTGTTTCTGACGGCTGTGTTTCTGACCTGTGTTTTTCTGACCAATGTGTTTCTGACCACAGTGTTTCTGACCACTTTGTTTCTGACCACTGTGTTTCTGACCACTGTGTTTCAGACCACTGTGTTTCATACTACTGTGTTTCTGACCACTGTGTTTCTCACCAGTGTATTTCTGACCACTGTGTTTCTTACCAGTGTGTTTCTGACCACTGTGTTTCTGACCAGTGTGTGTCTGACCACTGTGTTTCTGACCACTGTGTTTCTCACCACTGTGTTTCTGACAGGTGTGTTTGTGACCGCTGTGTTTCTAACCACTGTGTTTCTGACCACTATGTTTCAAACCACTGTGTATCTGACGACTGTGTTTCTGACCACTGTGTTTCTGACCAGTGTGTTTCTTACCAGTTTGTTTCTGACAACTTTGATTCTGACCACTGTATTTCTGACCACTGTGTTTTGGACCAGTGTGTTTCTGACTAGTGTGTTTCTGACCACTGTGAGTCTGACCACTGTGTTTCTGACCACTGTGTTTCTGACCACTCTGTTTCTTACCACTCTGTTTCTGACAACTGTGTTTATGACGACTGTGTTTCTGACAACTGTGTTTCAGACCACTGCGTTTCTGACAACTGTGTTTCTGACCAGTGTGTTTCTGACAACTGTGTTTCAGACCACTGCGTTTCTGACAACTGTGTTTCTGACCAGTGTGTTTCCGACGAGTGTGTCTCTGACCAGTTTGTTTCTGACCAGTGTGTTTCTCACCAGTTTGTTTCTGACCACTGTGTTTCTGACCACTGTGTTTCTGACCACTGTGTTTCTGCCCACTGTGTTTCTGACCACGGTGTTTTTAATCACAGTGTTTCTTACCACTGTGTTTCCGACCACTGTGTTTCTGACTACTGTGTTTGAGACCACAGTGTTTCTTACCAATGTGTTTCTGACCATTGTATTTCTGACCAGTGTGCTTCTAATCACTGTGTTTCTGACCACTGTGTTTCTGACCAGTGTGTTTCTGACCAGTGTGTTTCTGACCAGGGTGTTTCAGACCAGTGCTTTTCTGACCAGGGTGTTTCTGTCACTGTGTTACTGAACACTGGTTCTCTGACCACTGTGTTTCTGCCTAGTGTGTTTCTGACCAGTGTGTTCCTGACCAGTGTGTTTATGACTAGTGTGTTTCTGACCAGTGTGTTTCTGACTACTTTGTTTATAACCACTGTGTTTCTGACCAGTGTGTTTCTGACCACTGTGTTCTTGACCACTGAGTTTATGACCAGTGTGTTTCTGACAAAAGTGTTTCTGACCACTGCGTCTCTGAGCAGTGTCTTTCTGACCTGGGTGTTTCTGACGAGTGTGTTTCTCACCATTGTGTTTCTTACCACTGTGTTTCTGACCACTGTGTTTCTTACCACTGTGTTTCTGAACACTGTGTTTCTGACCAATGTGTTTCTGAGCAGTGTGTTTCTAACCACTGTGTTTCTGACCATTGTGTTTCTGACCACTGTGTTTCTGACCACTGTGTTTCTGTCCAGTGCGTTTCTGAGAAGTTTGTTTCTGACCACTGTGTTTCTGACGACTATTGTTCTGACCACTGTGTTTCTGACCATAGTATTTCTAACCAGTTTGTTTATGAAACACAGTGTTTAGAAACACAGTGCTCATAAACACGGTGGTCAGAAACACAATGGCCACAAACACAGTGGTCAAAAACACTGTGGTCACAAACACAGTCGTCAGAAACACAGGTAAGAAAAACACAGGTCCAAAACACAGCGGTCAGAAACACGGTGTTCAGTGACACACTGGTCAAACACACAACGGTGAGGAAAACGGTGGTCAGAAACACACTGGTCAGAAACACAGTGGTCGAAAACGCACTGGTCAGTAACACACTGGTCAGAAACCCGGTGGTCCGAAACAAAGTGGTCAAAACACAGTGGCCAGAAACACAGTGGTCAAAAAAGCACTGATCAGAAACAACGTGGTCAGAAACAACCTGGTCCGAAACACATTGGTCAGAAAAACACTGATTAGAAACACAAGTGGTCAGAAACACAATGGTCAGAAACACAGTGGTCAGAAACACAGTGGGCGGAAACACACTTATCAAAAGCACACTGGAGAGAAACACAGTGGTCAGAAACACAGGGGTCAGAAACACAATGGTCATAAACACAGTGGTTAGAAACACACTGGAGAGAAACACAGTGGTCAGAAATACAGTGTTCAGAAACACATTGGTAAGAAACACAATGGTCAGAAACACACTCGTCATAAACACAGTGTTCAACACACTCGTCAGAAACACAGTGGTCAGAAACACCCTGGTCAGAAACACAGTGATCAGAATCACACTGGTCAGAAACACACTGGTCAGAAACACACTGGTTAGGAATACACTGGTCAGAAACACACTAGTCAGAAGCACAGTGGTCAGAAACACAGTGGTCAGAATCACAGTGACGGAAACACCATGGTCAGAAACACGCTGCTCAGAAACAACCTGGTCAGAAAAACACTGGTCAGAAACACACTGGTCAGAAACACAGTGGTCAGAAACACACTGGTCAGAAACACAGCGGTCAGAAAGACAGTGGTCAGAAACACAGTGGTCATAAACACATTGGTGAGAAACACAGTGGTCAGAAACAAAGTGGTCAGAAACACACTGGTCAGAAAGACACTGGTCACAAACACACTGGTCGCAAACACAGTGGTCAGAAACACAGTGGTCAGAAACCCAATGGTCAGAAACACAGTGGTCATAAACACAGTGGTCATGAACACAGTGTATAGAAACACAGTGGTCAGAAACACAGTGTTCAGAAACAAAGCGGTCAGAAATGTAGTGGTCAGAAACACAGTGTTCAGAAACAAAGCAGTCAGAAATGTAGTGGTCAGAAACACAGTAGTCAGAAACACACTGGTCATAAACACAGTGGTCACAAACACAGTAGTCAGAAACACACAGGTAAGAAAAACACAGGCCAGAAACACATCGGTCAGAATGACCGTGGTCAGCAGCAACACGGTGGTCAAACACACAATGGTGAGAAAAACGGTGGTCAGAAACACAGAGGTCAGAAACACAGTGGTCAGAAACGCACTGGTCAGTAACACACTGGTCAGAAACACGGTGGTCCAAAACAAAGCGGTCAAAACACAGTGGCCAGAAACACAGTGGTCGAAAAAACACAGATCAGAAACAAATTGGTCAGAAACACCCTGGTCCGAAACACATGGTGTTTCTGACCACTGTGTTCATGACCACTGTGTTTATGACCACTGTGTTTCTGACCGCTGTGTTTCTGACCACCGTGTTTCTGACCACTGTATTTGCGACCAATGTGTTTCTGACGAGTGTGTTTCTGACCAGTGTGATTCTGACCACTGTGTTTCCGACCACTGTGTTTCTAACCACTGTGTTTCTGACCACCGTGTTTCTGACCAGTGTGTTTCTGACCGGTGTGTTCCTGCCCAGTGTGTTTCTGACAAGTGTGATTCTGACCGCTGTGTTTGTGACCACTGTGTTCTTGACCACTTTGTTTCTGACCACTGTGTTTCTGATGAGTGTCCTTCTGACCACTGTGTTTCTGACCAGTGTGTTTCTGAATACTGTGTTTCTGTCTAGTGTGATTCTAACCATTGTGTTTATTACCATTGTGTTTCTAACCACTGTGTTTCTTACCACTGTGTTTCTGAACACTGTGTTTCTGACCACTGTGTTTCTGACCAGTGTGTTTCAAACCACTGTGTTTCTGACCATTGTGTTTCTGACCACTGTGTTTCTGACCAGTGTGTTTCTGACCAGTGTGTCTCTCGCAACAGTGTATTTGACCACTGTGTTTATGACGTATGTGTTTCTGACCACTATGTTTCTGACCACTGAGTTCCTGTCGAGTGTGTTTCCGAGAAGTGTGTTTCTGACCACTGTGTTTCTAACCATTGTGTTTCTGGCCACGGTGTTTCTGACCACTGTGCTTCTGACAAATGTGTCTCTGATTACTGTGTTTCTAACGAGGGTGTCTCTAACCTCTGTGTTTCTGACTAGTGTGTTTCTGACCAGTTTGTTTCTGATCAGTGCTTTTCTGACCGCTGTGTTTGTGGCCACATTGTTTCTCACCAATTTGTTTCGGACCACTGTGTTTCTGACCAGTGTCTTACTGACCAGACGTTTCTGACCACTGTGTTTCTGACTTCCGTTTTTCTGACCACTGTCTGTTTGAGCACTGTGTTGCTGACCACTGTGTTTCCGACGGCTGTGTTTCTGACCTGTGTTTTTCTGACCTGGTTGTTGCTGACCACTGTGTTTCTGACCATTGTGTTGATGACCAATGTGTTTAGGACCACTGTGTTTCTGACCAATGTGTTTCTGACCACAGTGTTTCTGACCACTTTCTTTCTGACCTCTGTGTTTCTGACCACTGTGTTTCAGACCACTGTGTTTCATACTACTGTGTTTCTGACCACTGTGTTTCTGACCACTGTGTTTCTCACCAGTGTGTTTCTGACCACTGTGTATCTGACAAGTGTGTGTCTGACCACTGTGTTTCTGACCACTGTGTTTCTCACCACTGTGTTTCTGACCACTATGTTTCTGACCACTGTGTATCTGACGACTGTGTTTCTGACCACTGTGTTTCTGACCAGTGTGTTTCCTACCAGTTTGTTTCTGACAACATTGTTTCTGACCACTGTGTTTCTGACCACTGTGCTTTGGACCAGTGTGTTTCAGACTAGTGTGTTTCTGACCACTGTGTTTCTGACCACTGTGTTTCTGACCACCGTTTCTCTGACCACTGTGTTTCTTACCACTCTGTTTCTGACAACTGTGTTTATGACGACTGTGTTTCTGACAACTGTGTTTCAGACCACTGCGTTTCTGACAACTGTGTTTCTGACCAGTGTGTTTCCGACGAGTGTGTCTCTGACCAGTGTGTTTCTGACGAGTGTGTTTCTGACCAGTTTGTTTCTGACCAGTGTCTTTCTGATCAGTGTGTTTCTGACCACTATGTTTCTGACCACTGTGTTTCTCACCAGTGTGTTTCTGACCAGTATGTTTCTGACCACTGTGTTTCTCACCAGTGTGTTTCTGACCAGTATGTTTCTGACCACTGTGTTTCTGACGACTGTGTTTATGACGACTGTGTTTCTGACAACTGTGTTTCAGACCACTGCGTTTCTGACAACTGTGTTTCTGACCAGTGTGTTTCCGACGAGTGTGTCTCTGACCAGTTTGTTTCTGACCAGTGTGTTTCTGACCACTATGTTTCTGACCACTGTGTTTTTGACCATTGTGTTCCTGACCACCGTGTTTCTGACGGCTGTGTTTCTGACTACTTTGTTTCTGACCACTGTGTTTCTGACCACTGTGTTTCTGCCCACAGTGTTTCTGCCCACTGTGTTTCTGACCACGGTGTTTTTAACCACTGTGTTTCTTACCACTGTGTTTCTGACCACTGTGTTTCTGACCACTGTGTTTGAGACCACTGTGTTTCTTACCAATGTGTTTCTGACAACTGTATTTCTGACCAGTGTGCTTCTGATCACTTCGTTTCTGACCACTGTGTTTCTGACCAGTGTGTTTCTGACCAGTGTGTTTCTGACCAGGGTGTTTCTGACCAGTGTGTTTCTGACCAGGGTGTTTCTGTCACTGTGTTTCTGAAAACTGTGTCTCTGACCACTGTGTTTCTGCCTAGTGTGTTTCTGACCAGTGTATTCCTGACCAGTGTGTTTATGACTAGTGTGTTTCTGACCAGTGTGTTTCTGACTACTTTGTTTATAACCACTGTGTTTCTGACCAGTGTGTTTCTGACCACTGTGTTCTTGACCACTGCGTTTAGGACCACTGTGTTTCTGACAAGAGTGTTTCTGACCACTGCGTCTCTGAGCAGTGTCTTTCTGACCTGGGTGTTTCTGACGAGTGTGTTTCTGACCATTGTGTTTCTTACCACTGTGCTTCTGACCACTGTGTTTCTTACCACTGTGTTTCTGAACACTGTGTACCTGACCAATGTGTTTCTGAGCAGTGTGTTTCTAACCACTGTGTTTCTGACCATTGTGTTTCTGACCACTGTGTTTCTGACCACTGTGTTTCTGTCCAGTGTGTTTCTGAGAAGTTTGTTTCTGACCACTGTGTTTCTGACCACTGTGTTTCTGACGACTATTGTTGTGAACACTGTGTTTCTGACCATAGTATTTCTAACCAGTTTGTTTCTGAAACACAGTGTTCAGAAACAAAGCGGTCAGAAACACAGTGGTCAGAAACACAGTAGTGAGAAACACAGTGCTCATAAACACTGTTGTCAGAAACACAATGGTCACAAACACAGTGGTCAAAAACACTGTGGTCACAAACACAGTCGTCAGAAACACCCAGGTAAGAAAAACACAGGTCCGAAACACAGCGGTCAGAAACACGGTGTTCAGTGACACACTGGTCAAACACACAACGGTGAGAAAAACGGTGGTCAAAAACACAGTGGTCAGAAACACAGTGGTCGAAAACGCACTGGTCAGTAACATATTGGTCAGAAATACGGTGGTCCGAAACAAAGTGGTCAAAACACAGTGGCCAGAAACACAGTGGTGAAAAAAGCACTGATCAGAAACAAAGTGGTCAGAACGACCCTGGTCCGAAACACATTGGTCAGAAACACAAGTGGTCAGAAACACAATGGTCAGAAATACAGTGGTCAGAAACACAGTGGTCAGAAACACAATGGTCAGAAACACAGATGGTCAGAAACACAAGTGGTCAGAAACACACTGGTCAGAAACACAGTGGTCAGAAACACAAGTGGTCAGAAACACAATGGTCAGAAACACAAGTGGTCAGAAACACAATGGTCAGAAACACAGTGGTCAGAAACACAAGTGGTCAGAAACACAATGGTCAGAAACACAAGTGGTCAGAAACACAATGGTCAGAAACACAGTGGTCAGAAACACAGTGGTCGGAAACACACTTATCAAAAGCACACTGGACAGAAACACAGTGGTCAGAAACACAGTGGTCAGAAACACAATGGTCATAAACACAGTGGTTAGAAACACACTGGAGAGAAACACAGTAGTCAGAAACACAGTGTTCAGAAACACATTGGTAAGAAACACAATGGTCAGAAACACACTCGTCATAAACACAGTATTCAACACACTCGTCAGAAACAAAGTGGTCAGAAACACACTGGTCAAAAACACAGTGGTCAGAATCACACTGGTCAGAAACACACTGGTCAGAAACACAATGGTTAGGAATACACTGGTCAGAAACACACTGGTCAGAAGCACAGTGGTCAGAAACACAGTGGTCAGAATCACAGTGACGGAAACACCCTGGTCAGAAACACACTGGTCAGAAACAACCTGGTCAGAAACACACTGGTCAGAAACACACTGGTCAGAAACACAGTGGTCAGAAACAAAGTGATCAGAAGCACACTGGTCAGAAACACAGTGGTCAGAAACACAGTGGTCAGAAACACACTGGTCAGAAACACACTGGTCAGAAACACAGTGGTCAGAAACAAAGTGATCAGAAGCACACTGGTCAGAAACACAGTGGTCAGAAACACAGTGGTCAGAAACACAGTGGTCTGAAACACAGTGGTCAGAAACACAGTGGTCAGAAACACAGTGGTAAGAAACACTGTGGTTAGAAACACAGTGGTCAGAAACACAGTGGGCAGAAACACAGTGGTCAGAAACGCAGTGATCAGAAACACTGTGGTCAGAAACACGCTGGTCAGAACCAAACTGGTCAGAAACACAGTGGTCAGACACACGGTGGTCAGAAGCACAGTGGTCAGGAACAAACTTGTGAGAAATACACTGGTCAGAAACATGTTGTTCAGGAACACAGTGGTCAGAAACACAATGTTCAGAAACAAAGTGGTCAGAAATACAGCGGTCAGAAACACGGTGGTCAGGAACACAGTGGTAAAAAACACAGTGGTAAAAAACACAGTGGTCAGGAACACAGTGGTCAGAAACACACTGGTCAGGAAGACACTGGTCAGAAACAAACTGGTCAGAAACACACTGGTCAGAAACACAGTTCTCAGAAACGCAGTGGTCCGAAACACGGTTGTCAGAAGCACAGTGGTTAGAAACACACTGGTCTGAAACACACTGGCAAGAAACACAGTGGTCAGAAACACAGTGGTCAGAAACACAGTGGTCAGAAACACAGTGGTCAGAAACACAGTGGTCAGAAACACACTGGTCAGAAACACAGTGGTCAGAAACACAGTGGTCAGCAACCAACTGGTCAGAAACACACTGGTCAGAAACACAGTGGTCAGAAACACAGTGGTCAGAAACACAGTGGTCAGAAACACAGTGGTCAGAAACACACTGGTCAGAAACACAGTGGTCAGAAACACAGTGGTCAGCAACCAACTGGTCAGAAACACACTGGTCAGAAACACATTGATCAGAAACACAGTGGTCAGAAACGAAGTTGTCAGAAACAAACTGGTCAGAAACACACTCGTCAAAAACACAGTGGTCAGAAACACAGTGGTCAGATACACAGTGGTCAGAAACACAGTGGTCAGAAACACAGTGGCTAGAAACACACCGGTCACAAAGACACCTGTCATAAACACAGTGGTCGGAAACACAGTGGTCAGAAACACAGTGGTCAGAAACACACTGGTTAGAAACACAGTGGTCAGAAACACAATGGTAAGAAACACGGTGGTCAGAAACACATTCGTGTGGAACACAGTGGTCAGAAACACAGTGGTCAGAAACATAATGGTCAGAAACACAGTGGTCAGAAACACAGTGGTCTGAAACACAGTTTTCAGAAACACAGTGGTCAGAAACACAGTGGTCAGAAACAAAGCAATCAGAAACAATGTGGTCAGAAACACAGTGGTCAGAAACACAGTGGTCATAAACACATTGGTCAGAAACACAATGGTCAGAAACACAATGGTCATAAACACTGTGGTCAGAAACACAGTGGTCAGAAACACAGTTGTCATAAACACACGGTTCAGAAAAACACAGCGGTCAGAAACACAGTGGTCAGCGAGACAGTGCTCAAACACACAGTGGTGAGAAAAACGGTGGTCAGAAACACAGTGGTCAGAAACACGGTGGTCAGAAACGCACTGGTCAGGAAGAAACTGGACATAAACACAGTGGTCTGAAACAAAGTGGTCAGAAACACAGTGGCCACAAACACAGTGGTCAGAAAAGCACTGATCAGAAACAAACTGGTCAGAAACACACTGGTCACAAACACAGTGGTCAGAAACACCCTGGTTAGAAACACAGTGGTCAAAGACACATTTGTCAGAAGCACAGTGGTCAGAAACACAGTGGTCAGGAACACAATGGTGAGAAACACAGTCGTCAGCAGCACACTTATCAGAAACACACTGGACAGAAACACAGTTGTCAGAAACATAGTGGTCAGAAACATAGTGGTCAGAAACACAGTGGTCAAGTACACTGTTGTGAGAGACACACTGGTCAGAAACACACTGGTCACAAACAGAGTGGTCAGAAACACAATGGTTTGAAACACACTGGACAGAAACACAGTGGTCAGCAACACAGTGTTCAGAAACACAGTAGTAAGAAACACAGTGGTCAGAAACACAATGGTAAGAAACACAATGCTCAGAAACATGCTGGTCAGAAACACAGTATGCAGAAACACACTGGTCAGAAACACAGTGGTCAGAAGGACACTGGTCCGAGACACAGGGGTCAGAAACACAGTGGTCAAGAACACAGTGGTCACAAACACACTGGTAAGAAACACAGTGGTCAGAAACAAGGTGGTCAGAAGAACACTGGTCAGAAACACGGTGGTCTGAAACACAGTGGTAAGAAACACACTGGTCAGAAACACACTGGTCAGGAACACACTGGTCAGAAACACACTGGTCACAAACACAGTGGTCAGAAAATCAATGGTCAGAAACACAGTGACAGAAACACACTGGTCAGAAACACACTGGTCAGAAACACACTGGTCAGCAACACATCGGTCAGAAACACACTGGTTAGAAACACAGTGGTCAGAAACACAGTGATCAGAAACACACTGGTCAGAAACACAGTGGTCAGAAACACTGTGGTCTCAAACACAGTGGTCCAAAACACAGTGGTAAGAAACACAGTGGTAAGAAACACTGTGGTAAAAAATACAGTGGTCAGAAACACAGTGGACAGAAACATAGTGGTCAGAAACACAGTGGTCAGAAACACAAAGGTCAGAAACACACTGGTCAGAAACACACTGGTCAGAAACACAGTGGTCAGAAAAACAGTGGTCAGAAACAAACAGACGAGAAACATACTGTTCAGAAACATGTTGGTCAGAAACACAATGGTCAGAAACACAAGGGTCAGCAACACAGTGGTCAGAAACACAGTGGTCAGAAACACACCGCTCAGAAAGACACTGGTCAGAAACACAGTAGCCAGAAACACACTTGTCGGAAACACACAGGTCAGAAACACAGCTGTCAGAAACGCAGTGGTATGAAACACAAATGTCGGAAACACACTGGTCAGAAACAAACTGGTCAAAAACACACTGGTCAGAAACAGAGTGGTCAGAAACACAGTGGTCAAAAACACACTCGTCAGAAACACAGTGGTCAGAAACACAGTGGACAGAAGCACAGTGATCAGAAACACAGTGGTCTCAAACACAGTGGTCATAAACACAGTGGTCACAAACACAGTGGTAAGAAACACAGTGGCTAGAAACACAGTGGTCACAAACACAGTGGTCAAAACCACAGTGGTCAGAAACACAGTGGTCAGAAACACACTGCTCAGAAAGACACTGGTCAGAAACACAGTAGCCAGAAACACACTTGTCGGAAACACACAAGTCAGAAACACAGTTGTCAGAAATGCAGTGGTATGAAACACAGTTGTCAGAAACACACTGGTCAGAAACAAACTGGTCAAAAACACACTGGTCAGAAACACAGTGGTCAGAAACACAGTGGTCACAAACACACTGGTCAGAAACACAGTGGTCAGAAACACAGTGGTCAGAAACACACTGCTCAGAAACACACTGATCGGAAACACAGTGGCCAGAAACACAATGGTCAGAAACAGAGTGGTCAGAAACACAGTAGTCAGAAACAGAGTCGTCAGAGACACGTTGGTCAGAAACACAGTGGTCAGAAACATAGTGGTCAGAAACACTGTGCTCAGAAGCACAGTGGTCAGAAACACAGTGGTCAGAAACGCACTGGTCATAAACACACTGCTCATGAACACAGTGGTCAGAAACAAAGTGGTTAGAAACACAGTGGTTAAAAGCACAGTGGTCACAAACACACTGGTCAGAAACACAGTGGTCAGAAACACACTGGTCAGAAACACAGTGGTCGGAAACACACTGGTCAGAAACACATTGGTCGGAAACACACTGGTCAGAAACACAGTGGTCAGAAACACACTGGTCAGAAACACCGTGGTCAGAAACACAGTGGTCAGAAACACACCGGTCAGAAACACACTGGTCAGAAACACACTGGTCAGAAACACATTGGTCAGAAACACAGTGGTCAGAAACACATTGGTCAGAAACACAGTGGTCAGAAACACAGTGGTCAGAAATCAGCGGTCAAAAGCACAGTGGTCAGAAACACACTGGTCAGAAACACAGTGGTCATAAGTACCGTGGTCACAAAAACATTGGTCAGAAACACAGCGGTCGGAAACACACTGGTCAGAAACACAGTGGTCAGAAACACACAGGTTAGAAAAATGGTGATCAGAAACACAATGGTCAGAAAAGCAGTGGTCAGAAACACAGTGGTCAGAAACACAGTGGTCAGAAACACAGCGGTAAAAAACACAGTGGTCAGAAACACACTGGTCAGAAACACAATCGTAAGAAACACACTGGTCAGAAACACCCTGGTCAGAAACACAGTGGTCAGAAACGTTGTGGTCGGAAACACAGTGGTCAGAAACACAATGCTCAGAAAGACACTGGTCGGAAACACACTGGTCAGAAACACACTGGTCCGAAACACTTTGTTCAGAAACACACTGGTCAGAAACACAGTGGTCAGAAACACACTGGTCAGAAACACAGTGGTCTGAAACACACTGGACAGAAACACACTGGTCAGAAACACAGTGGTCAGAAATATGCACGTCAGAAAGACACTGGTCAGGAACACAGTGGTCAGAAACCCACTGGTCAGAAACACAATGGTCGGAAACACAGTGGTCATAAACACAATGGTCAACAACACAGTGGTCGGAAACACAGTGTTCAGAAACACAGTGGTCAGAAATACAGTGTTCAGAGAGACCGTAGTCAGAAACACAGTGGTCGGAAGCACAGTGGTCAGAAACACAGTGGTCTGCAACACTGTGGTCAGAAACACACTGATCAGAAAAACAGTGGTCAGAAAAACAGTGGCCAGAAACACACTGCACAGAAACACAGTGGCCAGAAACACACTGGTCAGAAACACAGTGCTCAGAAACACAGTGGTCAGAAACACATCGGTCAGAAACACAGTGGTCAGAAACACACTGGTCACAAACACAGTGTTCAGAAACACAGTGGTCAGAAACACACTGGTGAGAAACACATTGGTCAGAAACACACTGGTCGGAAACACACTGGTCAAAAACACACTAGTCAGAAGCACAGTTGTCACAAACACAATGGTCAGAAACACAGTGGTCAGAAACACAGTGGTCAGAAACACAGTGGTCAGAAACACAATGGCCACAAACACACTGGTCAGAAACACAGTGGTCAGAAGCACACTGGTCAGAAACACAGCGGTCAGAAACACACTAGTCAGAAACACAGTGGTCAGAAAGACATTGGTCAGAAACACAGTGGTCAGAAACACAGTGGTCAGAAACACACTTGTCATAAACTGTCAGAACAATGCAGGCACGAGAATGGCAGTAGCAGAAGCAAGCAGAAGCATCGGACCATGCACAGGTATGTCAGCAGGTGTATCGGAAGTGAGAGCGGTTCTAGGAGATAGACGCAGAGCTTGACAGAGGCCGAGGTGCAAAAGAGGCGAGGTAGACAAGTTGTTGAGAGATAGAGAGAGCGAGAGCGAGACGAGTGATGGCTGGCTGGGATCTGAAAAACTGAATGAGAGTGTTGTAGTAAAGATCTGAGATATGTGAGCGGCTGGCGAAGGCATGGTATGCGAGGGGCGAGCAGAGCAAAGACACGGCGGCGAAGCCACGGAACCAAGGGGGAACAGAATGGAAATCACTGTTCTGGTTGAACACGAGGGATTGAATATCCTCGATACATATGGACAGATCAGGACAAAAGTATATGCAACGGCTTCTTTTCCGCTAGCTGGACGTAAGGGTCATACCGAGTCCAGAATCCCGAGTCTAGGGTTGGACTCAGACTTGCAAGTCCGAGTCCAGGCCTGGACTTGGACTTGCGAGTCCAAGTCCAGGACTCGCGATTCCGGGACTTGCAAGTACAACGAGACATGGACTCGCGAGTCGTGGACTTCAACACAGTAAGGTAAGGGCTTAGGCCTCCTTTTTTCATCCAGGCATGCATTTTCTGTCCATGTTTCCTCAGTTTATGTCCTCTTCTATGTCATGTTGCTTCGTAACTCAATGCCATCTATTGCCTTTTTGGGCAATGTTAGAACGTCGTGGGCTCAAGACCAGACTTGCCAGTCGGAGTCCAGACTCAATGGCAGACTCGGACTCAATGGCAGTTTGGAATCCCGAGTCTGTCAAGCTGAGTCTCTTGGACTTGGTCTCACCCTTAGCCCGACGAGGGTGACACACGTCACTTTTACCAGGGGATCTCTTGACTGTTTGGTCCCAACGGGTAGTCCTGAGAGCTGTTGGTCAAGTTGGTTCAACGGAGGTCCTGAACCGTTATTGAGAGCTTGGATATTCTTCAAGAGACTTGTCTTGTCAGATTCGTCTTCCCAACACTCCCCGTGAATCTTACAAGGTTGGAGGAGAGTGACCTCTTATGTTAGTGGTAGTATACGTCCTCCCACATGGGTGAACTTTCCACTCCACAGTGTAGCAGGAGGTTGTTCCATATTTTCTTGAGGTCATACGGAAATTCATCAACCAGCTGATGAAGGTTTCTCCCGATGACTTGTTTGATTCCTGCTCTGATTTCCTTGTTAATCTGCTCCTGGTGGAGACAGAAAGTTTCATTGGAAACCGTTGGACCCAGGTAGGTCAGATTCCCAAGTAGGGCATCAGTGATTCCGTAGCCATGCAGGAGTTTGGGGTACAGGGCCTTGTACACCTGAGTTGCCCATGCCTGTGCTGTAAACGAGCGAGAGGTGTGACGCATAACACGCACTCTTCCAGTGAGGTCTGGAAAACTTTCGTTGTCCTGACACGTGGTTGCAACCCATTATTTCCTCCACGCTTGTTGCAGGGTCCGATGCCATATTTCAGGGATAGAGTTGGTCTTCAGTTGGTGATGAAGGTAAGAGGAATGGAGCCGCTCCCAAAGCAGACGGTAGACGTTGAAGAAGGCGTCGTCGTAGTCTCGGATGGGGCGATATGGCGAGCGAAGGTGTTCGTATTGTCCAGTGTGGAACTGCGCCATATCGTATTGGTTGATGGCGATTCTTCATGCCAGGGTAAGCACTTGATCTTCCCAACCAATAACATTGCTTCCATCTTCCTCTAGCATGACACATGTCTCCCAGGAGAGAGCCATGTGGAGAAGTGGGGGACGAGACGAGAGAAGAGTGAGTTGAGGAGAGAAAGGAGACTGTTGCTGATGAGGAGATACTGAGACGGTGACGGATGGACAGAGAGATGTGATCACATGCGCTGCAAGAATGTTGGCATGTGTGCAAGTCATCACGACATGTGAGAAGACTGAGTAGATCCTTGTACTGAGCAAATGATGCAGGCAGATGATGGCTGAGGAATGCTGAATGGCAAGGTGGGCGCACTGCGAAATCGCATGCGCTGTTGATTTTTTTGACGTGGGCGCGGGTGGTTGCAGAGCGGGCGATGCGACCGAGCGGATCCGTGTGCCGAGCATAATATGATGCACAAAGTGGACAAGCGATTGATGATTGAGTGGGCGCAGGGGCAAAACCACGTGCGCTGCCGAGATAGGGAGATAGAATGCGGCAAGGGGAAGGCAAGAGCCAACGTGCCGCACGAAATCTGCTGCCGGTGTGGGTACAGGCTGCTGCAAAGCGGGCAGATAGCTCGTCCACATCCTTGTGCTGGCCACAGATGCTGATGATGTAGATGCAGAAGATGATGATGACGGACTGGGCGCAGGTGCGAGCCACGTGCGCTGCAAGAGGTTTCAGTGTGGGTGCAGGTCATCGCGCAATAGGCGATGTGGCCGGGCAGATCCTTGTGCCGAGAGGAAAGAGATGCGGAGGCGAGGAATGCAGATGCAGCTGATGACTGATTGGGTGCATGGGCAAAACCATGTACACTTTGAGGCGATGCAGATGATAAATGCAGAAAGGGTGGCTCGAAGGAGACAACAAGGAGGATGCTGGGGCTGAGCTGGAGCAGGGATGAGGAGGAGGGCTGAACACAGGGGATGAGGATGAAGAGGACACGGAGATGACCGGTTGATGACAGTGCTGCAAGCGCGATGAGGATGGAATAAGTAGAGCGCGAAGGGCAGAGGATGGCGGTGCGGTGAGAAGCACGAGCGAGGCAATCAATTTCTCTTCTTCCAGGAGAGTGACGTCTTGTTCCCCAGCTGGCCCGAGGCCGGTGGGCAGGAAGACTGGTGGTGTCCAATATCCTTGGAGTTAGAAGAAACTGGTTGCGGCAGAGGAAGTCACGCGGCGGGCAAAGACACTGGTCCGCTGATGTCAGGAGAGTGACGGCTTGTTCCCCAGTTGGCTCGCAATGGGAGTAGGAAGACTGGTGGTGTCTGATGTCCTGACGGTGGTAGTTCGCTACTGCTGCTGACGATTCGCGGAGGCGATGCAGGGACACAGCATGAGATAAAGAATGCAGCGGAGCTGAGGAAGTCAAGGCAGACAAAGTAGAGGGGACTGATGAGTAGAGGTCAGAAAAGCGGAGGTGATGAGAGGCAGAAGACGCCGGGTAGTAGGAAGCTTCCTGGAAGTTGACGACAGGCGGCAGCTCGGGAGCTGCTTGTGGCTGTTGTGGACGACGAGTCACATATGGTTGGCCACGGGCGCGACATGGGCAAAGGGCTGCCTCAGGATGAGGTGCCGTTTCTGCAACACGAGGAGCACTCCAAGCGGTGCTGCTGATGTCAGCTGCTGGGAAAGCAGAGAGTCACAAACTGGCGGTAGCGGCGGCAAAGGAATGCAGATAAAGGCAATGGAGTAAGGGTGGCGGCAGAGCAATGACGAGGTAACGGGGCACCAGGTGATGTTGCCTGAGGCTCTCAAAACCATGTCAGAAGAATGCAGGCACGTGAATGGCAGTATCAGAAGCAAGCTGAAGCATCGAACTATGCACAAGAACGTCAGCAGGTGTGACGGAAGCAAGAGCGGTCCCGAGGAGTTAGACATAGAGCTTGACAGAGGCCGAGGTGCAAAAGAGGCAAGGTAGACAAGTTGTTGAGAGAGAGAGAGTGAGAGCAAGACAAGTGATGGCTGGCTGGGATTTGAGCGAACGAGCGAGACTGTCGGAGAGAATATATGAGAGCTGTGAGCGGCTGGCAAAGACAGTGTATGCGAGGGGCGAGTAGAGCAAAGACACCGCGGCAAAGCCGCGGAACCAAGAGGGAACAGAATAGAAAGAACTGTTCTGGTTGAACTCGAGGGAATAAACATCCCTTGTATATATGGACAGAACAGGACAAAAGTATATGCAACGGCTTCTTTTCCGATAGCCGGACACGGATGACACACGTCACTTCTATAAGGGGATCATTTGACCGTTTGGTCCCAATGGGTAGTCCCGAGAGCTGTTGGTCAAATTGGTTTGGCAGAGGTCCTGAACCGTTATTGAGGGTTTGGATATTCTCCGAGAGACTTGTCTTGTTAGATTCTGCTTTCCAACAGAAACACCGTGGTCAGAAACACATTCGTCAAGAGTGGTCAGAAACACAGTGGTTGGAAACACGGTGGTCAAAAACGCAGTGGTCTGAAACGCATTGGTCAGAAACACAGTGGTCAGAAACACGGTGGTCAGAAACACACTGGTCAGAAACACACTGGTCAGAAACACACTGGTCAGAAACACAGTGGTCAGAAACACGCTGGTCAGAAACACACTGGTCAGAAACACAGTGGTCTCAAAGACACTGTTCAGAAACACAGTTGTCAGAAACACAGGGGTGAGACACACACAAGTCATAAACACAGTGGTCAGAAACACGCAGGTAAAAAACAGAGTGGTAAAAAAATCAGTGGTCACAAACGCATTGGTCAGAAACACAGTGGCCAGAAACACAGTGGTCCGAAACACACTGGTCAGAAACACAGTGGTCAGAAACACACTGGTCGGAAACACAGTGGTCAGAAACACTCTGGTCAGAAACACAGTGGTCAGGAACACACTAGTCAGAAACACACTGGTCAAAAACACATTGGTCAGAACACAGTGGTCAGTAACACAGTGGTCAAAAACACACTGGTAAGAAGCACACGAGTCAGAAACACACTGGTCAGAAACACACAGTTCAGAAACATAGTGGTTAGAAATCACCGGTCAGAAACACAGTTGTCAGACACACAGTGGTCAGAAGCACAGTCGTCAGAAACATCGTGGTCAGAGACACAGTGGTCAGAAGCACAGTTGTTCGTAACACAGTGGTCAGAAACACCATGGTCAGAAACACAGTAGTCAGAAACACTGTGGCAAGAAACATACTTGTCAGAAACACGGTGGTCAGAAACACACTGGTCTGAAATACACAAGTCTGAAACGCACTGTTCAGAAACACAGTGGTCAGAAACACACTGGTCAGAAACACAGTGGTCAGAAACACAGTGGTCATAAACACACTGGTTGGAAACACACTGGTCAGAAACAAAGTGGTTAGCAACACCCTGGTGAGAAACACTGTGGTCAGAAACAAAGTGGTCAGAAACACACTGGCCTTAAACACAGTGGTCAGAAACACACTGGTCAGAAACACAGTGGTCAGAAACACAGTGGTCAGAAGCACACTTGTCAGAAACACATTGGTCAGAAACACACTGGTTAGAAACACAAAGGTCTGAAACACACTTGTCAGAAACACCCTGGTCATAAACGCACTGGTCAGAAACACATTGGTCAAAAATACAGTGGTCAGAAACACAATGGTCAGAAACACGCTGGTCAGAAACACAGTGGCCAGCAACACACCGGTCAGAAACACACTAATCAGAAATACAGAGGTCAGGAACACAGTGGTCAGAAAAACACCGGTCAGACACACAGTGGTCAGAAACACACTGGTCAGAAACACACTGGTCAGAAACACACTGGTCAGGAGCACACTGGTCAGAAACATACTGGTCAGAAACACTGTGGTCAGAAACACACTGGTCAGAAACACACTGGTCAGAAACACACTGGTCAGAAACGCAGTGGTCAGACACACACTGGTCAGAAACACAGTGGTCAACAACACACTGGTCAGAAACACGGTGGTCAGAGAGAAACTGGTCGGAAACACAGTTGTCAGAAACAAACTGGTCAGGAACACAGTGGTCACAAACACACTGGTCTGAAACACAATGGTCAGAGCCAAAGTGTTCAGAAACACTGTGGTCAGAACCACAATGGTCAGAAACACACAGGTCAGAAACACGGCGGTCAGAAACACACTGGTCAGAAATACAGTGCTCAGAAACACACTGGTCACAAACACACTGGTCAGAAACACAGTTGTCAGGAACACACTGGTCAGAAACACACTGGTCAGAAACACAGTGGTCAGAAATACACTTGTAAGAAACACAGTGGTAAGAAAGACAGTGATCAGAAACATAGTGGTCAGAGACACAGTGGTCGGAAGCACAGTGGTCAGAAACACAGTGGTCAGAAACACTGTGGTCAGAAACACGGTGGTCAGAAACACCGTGGTAAGAAACACACTGGTCAGAAACACGGTGGTCAGAAACACGCTGGTCAGAAACAAACTGGTCAGAAACACACTGGTCAGAAACACAGTGGTCAGAAACACACAGGTCATAGTCATAGTGGTCAGAAACACACTGGTCAGAAACACAAAGGTCAGAAACACACTTGTCATAAACACCATGGTCATAAACGCACTGGTAAGAAACACATTGGTCAGAAACACAGTGGTCAGAAACAAAATGGTCAGAGACACACTGGTCACAAACACACTGGTCAGAAACACAGTGGTCAGAAACACAGTGGTCATAAGCACACCCATCAGACACACGGTGGTCAGAAACACACTGGTCAGAAACACACTGGTCATAAACACACTGGTTAGGAACACACTGCCTAGAAACACACCGGTCAGAAACACAGTCGTCAGAAACACAGTGGTCAGAAACGCAGTGGTCACAAACACACTGGTCAGAAACACAGTGGTCAGAAATACAGTGGTCAGAAACACACTTGTCAGAAACACTGAGGTCAGAAACACACTGGTCTGAAACACAAAGGTCAGACACACACTTGTCAGAAACAGCCTGGTGATACACACACTGGTCAGAAACACTTTGGTCGGAAACACAGTGGTCAGAAACAAATTGGTCAGAAACACATTGGTCAGCAACACAGTGGTCAGAAACACACTGTTCAGAAACACACTGGTCAGAAGCACAGTGGTCAGAAACATAGTGGTCAGAAACACACCGATCAGACACACTGTGGTAAGAAACACACTGGTCAGGAACACACTGGTCAGAAACACACTGGTCAGATACACACTGCTGAGAAACACACTGGTCAGAAACACAGTGGTCAGAAACACACTGGTCAGAAACACATTGGTCAGAAACACACAAGTCAGAAACACAGTGGTCAATAACAAACTGGTCAGAAACACAGTGGTCATACACAAACTGGTCAGAAACACAGTGGTCAGAAACACACTGGACAGAAACACAGTGGTCAGAAACACACTGGTCAGAAATACAATGCTCAGAAACACATTGTTCATAAACACGGTGGTCAGAAACAAGGTGGTCAGAAACAGAGAGGTCAGAAACACACTGGTCAGAAACAAAACGGTCAGAAACACACTGGTCAGAAATACACTGGTCAGAAACACATTTGTCAGAAACATAAAGGTCAGAAACACACTGGTCAGAAACACACTGGTCAGAAACACCGTGGTCAGAAACACACTGGTCAGAGACATACCAGCCAGAAACACAGTGGTCAGAAACACAGCGGTCAGAAACACACCGGTCAGACACACAGTGGTCAGAAACACACTGGTCAGAAACACACTGATAAGAAACACACTGGTAAGGAACACACTTGTCAGAAACACACTTGTCAGAAACACAGTGGTCAGAAACACAGAGGTCAGAAACACACTGGTCAGAAACACGGAGGTCAGAAACGCAGTGGTCAAAAACACGCTGGCCAGAAACACAGTGGTCAATAACACACTGGTCAGAAACACAGTGGCCAGACACAAACTGGTAAGAAACACACTGGTCAGAAACACACTGCTCAGAAACACAGTGGTCACAAACACACTGCTCAGAAGCACAATGGTCAGAAACACAGTGTTCAGAAACACGGTGGTCAGAAACAACGTGGTCAGAAACACAGTGAACAGAAACACACTGGTGAGAAACACGGCGGTTAGAAACTCACTGGTCAGAAATACACTGGTCAGAAACACAGTAGTCAGAAATACACTGGTCAGAAACACACTGGTCAGAAACACACTGGTCAGAAACATAGTTGTCAGAAACACACTGGTCAGAAACACAGTGGTCTGAAACTCAGTGTTCAGAAATACACTTGTCGGAGACACAGTGGTAAAAAACACTATGGTCAGAAACATAGTGGTCAAAGACACAGTGGTCAGAAGCATAGTGGTCAGAAACACAGTGGTCAGAAACACTGTGGTCAGAAACATAGTGGTCAGAAACACTGTGGTAAGAAACACACTGGTAAGAAATACAGTGGTCAGAAACACACTGGTCAGAAACACAGTGGTCATAAACACAGTGGTCGGAAACACACCCATCAGACACACGGTTGTCAGGAACACCCTGGTCAGAAACACACTGGTCATGAACACACTGGTCAGGAACCAACTGCTTAGAAACACACTGATAAATCACAGTGGTGAGAAACACAGTGGTCAGAAAAACAGTGGTCGGAAACACACTGGTCAGAAACACAGTGGTCAGAAACACAATGGTCAGAAACACAGTGGTCAGAAACACACTTGTCAGAAACACAGTGGTCAGAAACACACTGGTCAGAATTACAAAGGTCAGAAACACACTTGTCATAAACAGCCTGGTCATAAATGCACTGGTCAGAAACACATTGGTCCGAAACACAGTGGTCAGAAACACAATGGTCAGAAACACACTAGTCAGAAACACAGTGGTCAGAAACACACTGGTCTGAAACACACTGTACAGAAACACAGTGGTCAGAAACATGGTGGTCAGAAATACACCGATCAGACACACGGTGGTCAGAAACACACTGGTCAGGAACAAACTGGTCAGAAACACACTGGTCAGGAACACGCTGCTTAGAAACACACTGGTCAGAAACACAGTGGTCAGAAACACAGTGGTCAGAAACACACTGGTCAGAAACACTAGTCAGAAACACAGTGGTCACAAACAAAGTGGTCAGAAACACACTGGTCAGACACACAATGGTCAGAAACACAGTGATTAGAAACACACTGGTAAGAAACACACTGGTCAGGAACACACTGGTCAGAAACACACTGGTCAGAAGCACACTGGTCAGAAATGCAGTCGTCAGATACACGCTGGTCAGAAACACAGTGGTAAATAAAACACTGGTCCACAACACAGTGGTCAGAAACAAACTGGTCAGAAACAGAGTGGTCAGAAACACACTGGTAAAAAACACACTGTTCAAAAACACAATGGTCAGAAAACCAGGGTTCAGAAACACGGTGGTCAGAAACAATGTGGTCGGAAACACAGTGGACAGAAGCACACTGGTCAGAAACATGATGGTTAGAAACACACTGGTCAGAAATACATTGGTCAGAAACACAGTTGTCAGAAACACACTGGTCAGAAACACATTGGTCAGAAACACAGTTGTCAGAAACACACTGGTCAGAAACACAGTGGTCAGAAACACAGTGGTCAAAGATACACTTGTCAGAAACACAGTGCTAAGAAATACTGTGGCCGGGAACATAGTGGTCAGAGACTGTGGTCAGAAACACAGTGGTCAAAAACACAGTGGTCTGAAACACACTGGTCAGAAACACACTGGTCAGAAACGCACTGTTCATAAACACAGTGGTCATAAACACACTGGTCAGAAACACAATGGTCAGAAACAAAGTGGTCATAAGCACACTGGTCAGAAACACACTGGTCAGAAACAGCGTGGTCAGAAACACACTGGTCAGAAACACAGTGGTCAGAAAAACAGTGATCAGTAACACAGTGGTCAGAAACACACTGGTCAGAAAGACAAAGGTCAGAAACACACTTGTCAGAAACACCTTCGTCATAAAGACACTGGTCAGAAACACATTGGTCAGAAACACAGTGGTCAAAAACACAATGGTCAGAAGCACACTGGTCAGAAACACAGTGGTCAGAAAAAAACAAGTCAGAAACACACTGGTCAGAAACACATTGGTCAGAACCACAGTGGTCAGAAACACACTGATCTGACACGCGGTTGTCAGAAAGACACTGGTCAGACACACACTGGTCAGAGACACACTGGTCAGGAACACACTGCTTAGAGACACACTGGTCAGAAACACAGTGGTCAGGAACAAAGTGGTCAGAAACACGGTGGTGAGAAACACAATGGTCAGAAACCCAGTGGTCAGAAACACACTGGTGAGAAACACAGTGGTCAATAACAAACTGGTCAGAAACACAGTGGTCAGAAAAACACTGGTCAGAAACACAGTGGTCACAGACACACTGGTCAGAAACACAATGGTCAGAAACACAGTGTTCAGAAACACGGTGGTCAGAAACAAAGTGGTCAGAAACACAATGGTCAGAAACAAACTGGTCAGAAACACAACGGTCAGAAGCACACAGGTCAGAAACACAGTAGTGAGAAATACACTGGTCATAAACACACTGGTCAGAAACACAGTGGGCAGAAACACACTCGTCAGAAACACACTGGTCACAAACACAAGGGTAGGAAGCACACCGGTCAGAAACATGGAGGTCAGAAACACAGTGGTCATAAACACACTGGTCATAAACACATTGGTCAGAAACACATTGGTCAGAAACACAGTGGTCAGAAACACAGCGGTGAGAAATACACTTATCAGAAACACAGTGGTCATAAACACAGTGGTCAGAAACACAATGGTCAGAAACACACCGGTCAGAAACATAGTGGTCAGAAACACACTGGCCAGAAACACACTGATCAGAAACAAACTGGTCAGAAACTCAGTGGTCAGAAACACACCAGTCAGACACACAGTGGTCAGAAACACAGTGGTCAGAAACACACTGGTCAAAAACACACAGGTCAGGAACACACTGGTCAGAAACACACTGGTCAGAAACACACCGGCCAGAAACAATTGAGTCCGAAACACAGTGGTCAGAAACACAGTGGTCAGAACCACACTGGTCAGAAACACAGTGCTCAGAAACACACTGGTCAGGAACACAGTTGTCAGAAACACAGTGGTCACAAACACACTGGTCAGAAACACAGTGGTCAGAAACACAGTGGTCAGAACCACACTGGTTAGAAACACAGTGGTCAGAAACACACTGGTCAGGAACACAGCGGTCAGAAACACAGTGGTCAGAAACACACTGGTCAGAACCACAGTGGTGAGAAACACACTGGTCAGAAACACAGTGGTCAGAAACACAGTGGTGTTTTTGACCAGTGTTTTTTTGACCACTGTGTTTCCGACCTGTGTGTTTCTGGCCAATGTGTTTCCGACCACTGTGTTTCTGAACACTGTGTTTCTGACCACTGTGTTTCTGACTAGTGTGTTTCTGACCACTGTGTTTCTGACCACTGTGTTTCTGACCACTGTGTTCTTGACCAGTGTGTTTCCGACCACTTTGTTTCTGGCCACTGTGCTTCTGACCACTATGATCCTGCCCAGTGTGTTTCTGACCACTGTGTCTCTAATCACTGTGTTTCTGACCACTATGCTTCTGACCACTGTGTTTCTGACCACTTTGTTTCTGACCATTGTGTTTCTGACCTCTGTGTTTTTGTCAAGTGTGTTTCTGACCACTATGTTTCTGACCACTGTGTTTCTGACCACTGTGTTTCTGACCAGTGTGTTTCTCACCACCATGTTTCTGACCACTGTGCTTCCGACAACTGTGTCTGACCAGTGTGTTTCTGACCAGTGTGTTTATGACCAGTGTGTTTCTGACCACAGTGTTTCTGACCACTGTGTTTATGACCATTGTGTTTCTGACCATTGTGTTTCTGACCAGTGTGTTTCTGACCAGTGTGTTTCTGACCATTGTGTTTCTAGCCACTGTGTTTCTGACCACTGTGTTTCTGACAACTGTGTTTCTGACCACTGTGTTTCTGACTACTGTGTTTCCGACCACTGTGTTTCTGACCAGTGTGTTTCTGACCTGTTTGTTTCTGACCATTGTGTCTTGACCACTGTGTTTCTGACCACTGTGTTTCTGACCACTGTGTTTCTGACCACTGTGTTTCAGACCATTGTGTTTCTGACCAGTGTGTTTCTGAACAGTGTGTTTCTGACCAATGTGTTTCTGACCCCTGTGTTTCTGACCACTCTGTTTCTGACCAGTATGTTTCTGACCTGTGTGTCTCTGACCATTGTGTTTCTGACCAATGTGTTTCTGACCACTGTCTTTCAGACCACAGTGTTTCTGACCAATGTGTTTCTGACAAGTGTGTTTCTCACCACTGTGTTTCTGACCTCTATATCTCTGACCACTGCGTTTCCGACCACTGTGTTTGTGGCCAGTGTGTTTCTGACTAGTGTGTTTCTGACCGTTGTGTTTATGACCAGTGTGTTTCTGACCAGGGGGTTTATGACCACTGTGTTTCTGACAATTTTGTTTCTTTCTAGTGTGTTTCTGACCAAAGTGTTTCTAACCAGTGTGTTTCTGACCACAGTGTTTCTGACCACGGTGTTTCTGACCAGTGTGTTTCTGACCCGATATTTCTGACCAGTGTGTTTCTGACCACTGTGTTTCTGACCACTTTCTTACTGACCAGTGTGTTTCTGACCACAGTGTTTCGGACCACTGTGTTTGTGACCACTGTTTTTCTGACCACATTGGTTCTGACTACTGGTTTCTGACCACTGTGTTTCTGATGTGTGTTTCTGACCAGTGCGTTTATGACCGCTGTGTTTCTAACCAGTGTGTTCCTGACCAGTGTGTTTCTTACCAATCTGTTTCTGACAACAGTGTTTCAGAACATTGTGTTTCTGACCACTATGGTTTTGACCACTGTGTTTCTGACCACTGTGTTCCTGACCACTGTGTTTCTGACCGCATTGTTTCTAACCAGTGTGTTTCTGACCAGTGTGTTTCTAACCACTGTGTTTCTGACTGCTATGTTTCTGATCAGTGTGTTTCTGACAACTGTGTTTCTGCACACTGTGTGTCTGACCACTTTGTGTCTGTCCAGTGTGTTTCAGAGAACTGTGTTTCTGACCATTGTGTTTCTGACCACTGTGTTTCTGACGACTGTGTTAGTGACCATAGTGTTTCTGACCACTGTGTTTCTGAACAGTGTGTTTCTGACCAGTTTTTTTCTGACCACTGTGTTTCTGACCAGTTTGTTTCTGACCAATGTGTTTCTGACCACTGCGTGTTTCACCAGTGTGTTTATGACCACTGTATTTCTGACCAATGTCTTTCTGACCACTGTGTTTCTGACCACTGTGTTTTTGACTAGTGTGTTTAGACCAGTGTGTTTCTGACTCCTGTGTTTCCAACCACTGTGTTTCTGACAACTGTGTTTCTCACCACTATGTTTCTGAACACTGTTTCCGACCACTGTGTTTCCGACCAGTGTGTTTCTGACCATTGTGTTTCTGACCACTGTGTTTCTGACCACTGTGTTACTGACCAGTGTGTTTCTGACCACTGTGTTTCTGACCAGTGTCCTTCTGACCACTTTCTTTCTGACCACTGTGTTTCTGACCGGTGTGTTTCTTACCACTATGTTTCTGACCACTGTGATTCTGACCACTGTTTCTCTGACCACTGTGTTTCTGACCAGTGTGTTTGTGACCACTGAGTTTCTGACCACTGTGTTTCTGACCACTGTGTTTCTGAACGTTGTGTTTCTAACCACTGTGTTTCTGACCACTGTGTTTCTGACCACTGTGTTTCTGACAGCTGTGTTTCTGACCACTGTGTTTCTGACCACTGTGCTCCTAGCCGCTGTGTTTCTGACCAGTGTGTTTATGACCACTTTTTTTCTGACCACTGTGTATCTGACCACTGTGTTTCTGACCAGAGTGTTTCTGACCACTGTGATTGTAACCAGTGTGTTTAAGCAAGTGTGTTTCTGACCACTGTGTTTCTGACCAGTGTGTTTCTGACCAGTGCGTTTCTGACCATTGTGTTTCTGACCACTGTGTTTCTCACCTCTGTGTTTCAGACCACAGTGTTTCTGACCAGTGTGTTTCTGACAAGTGTGTTTCTGACCACTGCGTTTCCAACCACTGTGTTTCTGACCAGTGTGTTTCTGACCACCGTGTTTCTGACCAGTGTGTTTATGACCAGTGTGTTTCTGACCAGGGGATTTCTGACCACTGTGTTTCTGACCACTTTGTTTCTGACCAGTGTGTTTCTGACCACAGTGTTTCTAACCAGTTTGATTCTGACCACAGTGTTTCTGACCACAGTATTTCTTACCAGTGTGTTTCCTACCACTATGTTTCTGACCAGTGTGTTTCTGACCACTGTGTTTCTGACCACTTTGTTACTGACCAGTGTGTTTCTCACCACTGTGTTTCTGACCACTATGTTTCTGACCACTGTTGTTCTGACCATGGTGTCTCTGACCACTGGTTTCTGACCACTGTGTTTCTGATGTGTGTTTCTGACCAGTGTGTTTATGACCACTGTGTTTCTGATGTGTGTTTCTGACCAGTGTGTTTCTTACCAATCTGTTTCTGACAACAGTGATTCTGACCATTGTGTTTCTGACCAAAATGGTTTTGACCACTGTGTTTCTGACCACTCTGTTTCTGACCACTGTGTTTCTGACCCCTGTGTTTCTTACCAGTGTGTTTCTGACCACTGTGTTTCTCACCAGTGTGTTTCAGACCAGTGTGTTTCTGATCACTGTGTTTATGACCACTGGGTTTCTGACCAGTGTGTTTATGTCCACTGCATTCCTGAATACGATGTTTCTGACTAGTGTGTTTCCGATCAGTGTGTTTCTGACCACTGCGTTTCTGACCACTGTGTTTCTCACCACTGTATCTCTGACCAGTGTGTTTCTGACCACTGTGTTTGTGACCACTGTGTTTCTGACCAGCATGTTTCTTACCAGTGTTATTCTGACCACTGTAATCCTGACCACTGTGTTTCTGACCAATTTGTTTCCGACCAGTTTGC
Source organism: Penium margaritaceum (assembly GCA_023375785.1). NCBI lineage: Eukaryota > Viridiplantae > Streptophyta > Zygnematophyceae > Desmidiales > Peniaceae > Penium > Penium margaritaceum. The sequence goes on along the minus strand of SZWC01002018.1, from coordinate 124,964 downwards.
TTTTCACCACTGTGTTTCTGACCACTGTGTTTCTGAGCACTGTGATCCTGACCATTGTGTTTCTGATCACTGTGTTTCTGACCAGTGTGTTTCTAACCAGTGTGTTTCTGACCAGTGTGTGTATGACTACTGTGTTTCTTACTGCTGTGTTTCTGACCAGTGTGTTTCTGACCGGGTTGTTTCTGACCACTGTTTTTCTGACCGCTATGTTTCTGATCAGTGTGTTTCTGACCACTTTGTTTCTGAGCACTGTGTTTCTGACCACTGTGTTTCTGACCAGTGTGTTTCTGAGAACTGTGTTTCTGACCACTGTATTTCTGACCACTGTGTTTCTGACGACTGTTTTTGTGACCACTGTGTTTCTGACCACTGTGTTTCTGACCAGTGTGTTTCTGACCTGTGCGTTTCTGACCACTGTGTTTCTGACCAGTGTGTTTCTGACCAATGTGCTTCTGACTACTGTGTGTCTGACCAGTGTGTTTCTGACCACTGTGTTTCTGACCAATGTGTTTCTGACCACTGTGTTCCTGACCACCGTGTTTTTGACCAGTGTGTTTCTGATCAGTGTGTTTCTGACCACTGTGTTTCCAGCCACTGTGTTTCTGACCACTATGTTTCTGACCCCTGTGTTTCTGAACGCTGTGTTTCCGGCCACTGTGCTTCCGACCAATGTGTTTCTGACCGCTGTGTTTCTGACCATTGTATTTCTGACCACTGTGTTTCTAACCATTGTGTTTCTGAGCAATGTGTTTCTGACCATTTTCTTTATGCCCATTGTGTTTCTGACCACTGTGTTTTTGACCAGTGCATTTCTGATCAGTGTGTTTCTGACAAGTGTGTTTCTGACCACTGTGTTTCTGACCGATAGGTTTATGACCACTGTCTGTCTGACCACTGTGTTTCAGACCACTGTGTTTCTGACCGTGGTGTTTCTGACCATGGTGTTTCCAACCACTGTGATTCTGACCAGGGTGTTTCTGACCATCGTGTTTCTGACCAGTGTGTTTAAGACCACTAAGTTTCTGACCACTGTGTTTCTGACCATGGTGTTTCAGACCGATGTCTTTCGGACCACTATGTTTCTGACCGCCGTGTTTCTGACAGTTGTGTTTCTGACCACTGTGTTTCTGACCACTGTGTTTCTGACAACAGTGTTTCTGACCATTGTGTTTCTGACCACTGTGGTTTTGACCACTGTGTTTCTGACCACTGTGTTTCTGACCCCCGTGTTTCTGACTAGTGTGTATCTGACCAATGTGTTTCAGACCAGTGCGTTTGTGACCGGTGTGTTTTTGACCACTGTGTTTCTGACCACTGGGTTTCTGACCAGTGTGTTTCTGACCACTGTGTTTCCGACTATGATGTTTCTGACCAGTGTGTTTCCGATCACTGTGTTTCTGACCACTGCATTTCTGACCACTGTGTTTATGACCACTGTCTTTCTGGCCACTGTGTTTCTGACCCCTGTATCTCTGACCAGTGTGTCCTGACCACAGTGTTTGTGACCACTTTATTTTTTACTACTGTGTTCCTGACCATTGTGTTTCTGACCATCGTGTTTCTGACCACTGTGTTTCCGACCAGTGTGTTTCTGACCACTGTGTTTCTGACCACTGTGTTTCTGACCACTGTGTTTATGACCACTGTGTTTCTGATCACAGTGTTTCTGACCACTGTGTTTCTCACCTCTATATCTCCGACCAGTGTGTTTCTGACCACTGTGTTTGTGACCACTGTGTTTCTGACCGGCGTGTTTCTGACCAGTTAAATTCTGACCTCTGTAATCCTAACCACTGTGTTTCTGACCAATGTGTTTCTGACCAATGTGTTTCTGACCAGTGTGTTTCTTTCCACTGTGTTCTCGACCACTGTGTTCCTGACCATTGTGTTTCTGACCACTGTGTTTCTGACCAGTGTGTTTCTGACCAGTGTGTTTCTGACCAGTGTGTTTCTGACCAGTGTGTGTGTGACCACTGTGTTTCTGACCGTTGTGTTTCTGACCAGTGTGTTTCTGACCAGTGTGTTTCTAACCACTGTGTTTCTGACGGCTATGTTTCTGATCAGTGTGTTTCTGCCCACTGTGTTTCAGAGCACTGTGTTTTTGACCACTGTGTTTCTGACCAGTGTGTTTCTGAGAAGTGTAGTTCTGACCACGGTGTTTCTGACCCCTGTGTTTATGACGACTGAGTTTGTGACCACTGTGTTTCTGGCCACTGTATTTCTGTCCAGTGTGTTTCTGACCAGTGTGTTTCTGACCACTGTGTTTTTGAGCAGTTGATTCTGACAAGTGTGTTTCTGACCACTGTGTGTCTGACCAGTGTGTTTCTGACCACTGTGTTTCTGACCACTGTGTTTCTTACCACTATGTTTCCGACCACTGTCGTTTTGACTAGTGTGTTTCTGACCAGTGTGTTGATGACCACTGTGTTTCCAGCCACTGTGTTTTTGACCACTGTGTTTCTGACCACTGTGTTTCTGAACTCTGTGTTTCCGACCACTGTGTTTCCGACCAGTGTGTTTCTGACCACTGTGTTTCTGACCACTGTGTTTCTGACCACTGTATTTCTAACCATTGTGTTGCTGACCAGTGTGTTTGTGACCAGTATGTTTCTGACCAGTGTGTTTCTGACCACTGTGTTTCTGACCACTGTGTTTTTAACCACTGTGTCTCTGGTCCCTTTGTTTCTGACCAGTGTGTTTCCAACTACTGTGTTCCTGGTCTTTTTGTTTTGACCACTGTGTTTCTGACCACTGTGTGTCTAACCAGTGTGTTTTTGACCACAGTGTTTCTGACCATTGTGTTTCTGACCACTATGTTTCTGACCAGTGTGTTTCTGACCACTCTGCTTCTGACCACCGCTTTACTGACCAGTGTGTTTCTGACCACTGTGTTTCTGACCGGAATGTTTCTGACCACTGTCTTTCTGACCACTGTGTTTCTGACCGGTGTGTTTCTGACCACTGTGTTTGTGACCACTGTGTTTCTGACAACTGTTTTTCTGACCGCTGTGTTTCTGACCAGTGTGTTTGTGACCACTGAGTTTCTGACCACCGTGTTTCTGACCACTGTGTTTCTGACCATTGTGTTTCTGACCACTGTGTTTTAAACCACTGTGTTTCTGACAGCTATGTCTCTGATCCCTGTGTTTCTGACCACTGTGTTTCTGACCGCTGTGTTTCCGCCCAGTGTGTTTATGACCAATGTTTTTCTGACCACTGTGTATCTGACCACTGTGTTTCTGACCAGAGTGTTTCTGACCACTGTGATTCTGACCAGTGTGTTTATGGCCAGTGTGTTTCTGACCTCTGTGTTTCTGACCAGTGTGTGTGTGACCAGTGTGTTTCTGTCCATTGTGTTTATTACCACTGTGTTTCTGACCACTGTGTTTCAGACCACAGTGTTTCTGACCACTGTGTTTCTTACCACTGTGTATCTGACCACTGTGTTTCTGACTACTGTGTTTCTGACCACTTTGTTTCTGACCACTGCGTTTCCGACCACTGTGTTTCTGACCAGTGTGTTTCTGACCAGTGTGTTTCTGACCAGTGTGTTTCTGACCACTGTGTTTCTGACCAGTGTGTTTCTGTCCAGGGGGTTTCTGACCACTGTGTTTCTGACCACTGTGCTTCTGACAACTGTGTTTCTGACCACTGCAGTTCTGACCACTGTGTTTCTGACCAGTGTGTTTTTGACCCCTGTGTTTCTGACCAGTGTGTTTCTGATAACTATGTTTCTGATACATTTGTTCTGACCAGTGCGTTTCAGACCACTCTGTTTCTAACCACTGTGTTACTTACCAATGTGTTTCTGACCACTGTGTTCATGAACACGGTGTTTCTGACCAATGTGTTTTTGACCAGTGTGTTTCTGACCTGTGTGTTTCTGACCATTGTGTTTCTGAACACTGTGTTTCCGACCACTGTGTTTCCGACCACTGCGTTTCTTACCACTGTGTTTCTGACCACTGTGTTTCTCACCACTGTATATCCGACCAGTGTGTTTCTGACCACTGTGTTTGTGACCACTGTGTTTCTGACCAGCGTGTTTCTGACCAATGTGTTTCTGACCAGTTTGCTTCTGACCACTGTGTTTTTGACCACTGTGTTTTTGACCACTGTGTTCCTGACCATTGTGTTTCTGACCACTGTGTTTCTGACCAGTGTGTTTCTGACCA
>SZWC01002018.1:103196-120734 GCA_023375785.1 Penium margaritaceum | reverse complement strand
TGTGTTTCTGACCACTGTGTTTCTGACCACTGTGTTTCTCACCACTGTATATCCGACCAGTGTGTTTCTGACCACTGTGTTTGTGACCACTGTGTTTCTGACCAGCGTGTTTCTGACCAATGTGTTTCTGACCAGTTTGCTTCTGACCACTGTGTTTTTGACCACTGTGTTTTTGACCACTGTGTTCCTGACCATTGTGTTTCTGACCACTGTGTTTCTGACCAGTGTGTTTCTGACCAGTATGTTTCTGACTAGTGTATGTCTGACCACCGTGTTTCTGACCGCTGTGTTTCTGACCAGTGTGTTTCTCACCAGTGTGTTTCTAACCACTGTGCTTCTGACCGCTATGTTTCTGATCAGTGTGTTTGTGAAAACTGTGTTTCTGAGCACTGTGTTTCTGACCACTGTGTATCTGACCACTGTGTTTCTGACCAGTGTGTTTCTCACCAGTGTGTTTCTAACCACTGTGCTTCTGACCGCTATGTTTCTGATCAGTGTGTTTGTGAAAACTGTGTTTCTGAGCACTGTGTTTCTGACCACTGTGTATCTGACCACTGTGTTTCTGACCAGTGTGTTTCTCACCAGTGTGTTTCTAACCACTGTGCTTCTGACCGCTATGTTTCTGATCAGTGTGTTTGTGAAAACTGTGTTTCTGAGCACTGTGTTTCTGACCACTGTGTATCTGACCACTGTGTTTCTGACCAGTGTGTTTCTCACCAGTGTGTTTCTAACCACTGTGCTTCTGACCGCTATGTTTCTGATCAGTGTGTTTGTGAAAACTGTGTTTCTGAGCACTGTGTTTCTGACCACTGTGTATCTGACCACTGTGTTTCTGACCAGTGTGTTTCTCACCAGTGTGTTTCTAACCACTGTGCTTCTGACCGCTATGTTTCTGATCAGTGTGTTTGTGAAAACTGTGTTTCTGAGCACTGTGTTTCTGACCACTGTGTATCTGACCACTGTGTTTCTGACCAGTGTGTTTCTCACCAGTGTGTTTCTAACCACTGTGCTTCTGACCGCTATGTTTCTGATCAGTGTGTTTGTGAAAACTGTGTTTCTGAGCACTGTGTTTCTGACCACTGTGTATCTGACCACTGTGTTTCTGACCAGTGTGTTTCTGACCAGTGTGCTTCTGACCACTGTGTTTTTGACCACTGTGTTTTTGACCACTGTGTTCCTGACCATTGTGTTTCTGACCACTGTGTTTCTGACCAGTGTGTTTCTGACCAGTATGTTTCTGACTAGTGTATGTCTGACCACCGTGTTTCTGACCGCTGTTTTTCTGACCAGTGTGTTTCTCACCAGTGTGTTTCTAACCACTGTGCTTCTGACCGCTATGTTTCTGATCAGTGTGTTTGTGAAAACTGTGTTTCTGAGCACTGTGTTTCTGACCACTGTGTTTCTCTCCAGTGTGTTTCTCAGAACTGTGTTTCTGACCGCTGTGTTTCTGACAACTGTGTTTGTGACCACTGTGTTTATGACCAGTGTATTGCTGACCACTGTGTCTCTGACCAGTTTGTTTCATACCAATGTGTTTCTGACCACTGTGTGTCTGACCAGTGTGTTTTTGAACTCTGTGTTTCTGACCAATGTGTTTATGACAACTGTGTTTCTGACCACTGTGTTTTTGACCACTGTGTGTCCGACCAGTGTGTTTCTAACCACTGTGCTACCAACCACTGTGTTTCTCACCACTGTGTTACCAACCACTGTGTTTCTGAACACCGTGTTACCGACCACTGTGTTTCCGACCAGTGTGTTACTGACCACTGTGTTTCTGACCAATGTGTTTCTGACCACTGTGTTTCTAATCACTGTGTTTCTGACCAATGTGTTTTTGACCACTCTGTTTCTGACCAGTGTGTTTCTGACCACTGTGTTACTGACCAGTGTGTTTCTCACCACTGTGTTTCTGACCTGTGTGTTTCTGACCACTGTCTTTCTGACCACTGTGTTTCTGACCGGTGTGTTTCTAACCACCGTGTTTCTGACCACCGTGTTTCATACCACTGTTTTTCTGACCACTGTGTTTCTGACTGGTGTGTTTGTGACCACTGAGTTTCTGACCACTGTGTTTCTGACCACTGTGTTTCTGACCATTGTGTTTCTGACCAGTGTGTTCCTGACAGCTATGTTTCTGAACACTGTGTTTCTGACCACTGTGCTTCTGACCGCTGTGTTTCTGACCAGTGTGTTTATGACCACTGTTCTTCTGACCACTGTTTTTTGCCCACAGTGTATCTGACCACTGTGTTTCTGACCAGAGTGTTTCTGACCACTGTGATTCTGACCAGTGTGTTTATGACCAGTGTGTTTCTGACCACTGTGTTTCTGACCAGTGTGTTTCCGACCAGTGTGTTTCTGACCATTGTGTTTCTGACCACTGTGTTTCTGACCACTGTGTTTCAGACCACAGTGTTTCTGACCAGTGTGTTTCTGACCACTACGTTTTTGACCACTGTGTTTGTGGCCACTGTTTTTCTGACCACTGTGTTTCTGACCTCTTTTTTTCTGACCACTGCGTTTCCGACCACAGTGTTTCTGACCAGTATGTTTCTCACCAGTGTGTTTCTGACCACTTTGTTTCTGACCACTTTGTTTCTGACCAGTGTGTTTCTGACCACAGTGTTTCTCACCAGTGTGTTTCTGACCACAGTGTTTCTGACCACAGTGTTTCTGACCAGTATGTTTCTGACCACTATGTTTCTGACCAGTGTGTTTCTGACCACTGTGTTTCTGACCAATTTGTGACTGACCAGTGTGTTTTTGACCACTGTGTTTCTGACCACTGTTTTTCAGACCACTGTGTTTCTGACCACTGGGTTCTGACCACTGTGTTTCTGACGTGTGTTTCTGACCAGAGTGTTTATGACCGCTGTGTTTCTGACCAGTGTGTTTCTGACCAGTGTGTTTCTGACCACTCTGTTTCTGACAACAGTGTTTCTAACCATTGTGTTTCTGACCACTGTGGCTTTGACCACAGTGTTTCTGACCACTGTGTTTCTGACAACTGTGTTACCAACCACTGTGTTTCTGACCACTGTGTTACCAACTACTGTGTTTCTGAACACTGTGTTTCCGACCACTGTGTTTCCGACCAGTGTGTTTCTGACCACTGTGTTTCTGACCACTGCGTTTCTGACCACTGTGTTTCTAACTACTGTGTTTCTGACCAATGTGTTTCTGACCACTTTCTTTCTGACCAGTGTGTTTTTGACCACTGTGTCTCTATTTAGAGTTTTTCTGACTACACTGTTTCTAACCATTGTGTTTCTGACCACTGTGTTTCTGACCACTGTGTTACTGACCAGTGTGTTTCTGACCACTGTGTTTCTAACCTGTGTGTTTCTGACAGCTGTCTTTCTGACCACTGTGTTTCTGACCGGTGTGTTTCTGACCACTGTGTTTCTGACCACTGTGTTTCTGACCACAGTTTTTCTGACCACTGTGTTTCGACCGTTGTGTTTCTGACCACTGTGTTTCTGACAGCTCTGTTTCTGACCACTGTGTTTCTGACAACTGTGCTTCTGACCGCTGTGTTTCTGACTAGTGTGATTATGACCACTGTTTTTCTGACCACTGTTTTTCTGCCCACTGTGTATCTGACCACTGTGTTTCTCCCCATAGTTTTTCTCACCACTGTGATTCTGACCTGTGTGTTTCTGACCAGTGTGTTTCTGACCATTGTGTTTCTGACCATTGTGTTTCTGACCACTGTGTTTCAGACCACAGTGTTTCTGACCAGTGTGTTTCTGACAAGTGTGTTTCTGACCACTGCGTTTCTGACCACTGAGTTTGTGACCACTGGCTTTCTGACCACTGTGTTTCTGACCTTTGTATTTCTGATCACAGCGTTTCAGACCACGGTTTTTCTGACCAGTATGTTTCTGACCAGTGTGTTTCTGACCAGTGTGTTTCTGACCCGTGTGTTTCTGACCAGGGGGTTTCTAACCACTGTGTTTCTGACCACTTTGTTTCTGACCAGTGTGTTTCTGACTGCAGTGTTTCTAACCAGTGTGCTTCTGACCACATTGTTTCTGACCACAGTGTTTCTGACCAGTGTGTTTATGACCACTATGTTTCTGACCAGTGTGTTTCTGACCACTGTCTTTCTGACCACTTTGTTACTGACCAGTGTGTTTCTGACCACTGTGTTTCTGACCACTGTGTTTCTGACCACTGTTTTTCAGACCACTGTGTTTGTAACCACTGGTTTCTGACCACCGTGTTTCTGACTTGTGTTTCTGACCAGTGTGTTTATGACCGCTGTGTTTCTGACCAATGTGTTTCTGACCAGTGTGTTTCTGACCAATAGGTTTCTGACAACAGTGTTTCTAACCATTGTGTTTCTGACCACTGTGATTTTGACCACAGTGTTTCTGACCACCGTGTTTCTGATCATTGTGTTTCTGACCCCTGTGTTTTTGACCAGTGTGATTCTGACCACTGTGTTTCTGACCAGTGTGTTTCTGACCTGTGTTTTTCTGACCACTGTGTTTATGACCACTGGGTTTTTCTGACCACTGTGTTTTTCTGACCACTGTGTTTCTGACTACAATGTTTCTGACCAGTGTGTTTCCGCTCACTGTGTTTCTGACCACTGCGTTTCTGACCACTGTGTTTGTGACCACTGTGTTTCTGACCACTGTGTTTCTGACCACTATGTTTCTCACCACTGTATCTCCGACCAGTGTGTTTCTGACCACTGTGTTTGTGACCACTGTGTTTCTGACCGGCGTGTTTCTGACCAGTGTAATTCTGACCACTGTCATCCTGACCACTGTGTTTCTGACCAATGTGTTTCTGACCAGTTTGCGTCTGACCATTGTGTTTCTGACCACTGTGTTTTTGACCACTGTGTTCCTGACCATTGTGTTTCTGACCACTGTGTTTCTGACCAGTGTGTTTCTGACCACTGTGTTTCTGACCAGTGTGTTTGTGACCAGTGTGTGTCTGACCACTGTGTTTCTGACTGCTGTGTTTCTGACCAGTGTGTTTCTGACCAGTGTGGGCAAGCACTGTGTTTCTGACCGTTATGTTTCTGATCAGTGTGTTTCTGACCACTGTGTTTATGAGCACTGTGTTTCTCACCACTTTGTTTCTGACCAGTGTGTTTCTGACCACTGTTTTCTGACCACTGTGTACCTGACCACTTAGTTTCTGACGAGAGTGTTTCTGACCACTGTGATTCTGACCAGTGTGTTTGTGGCTAGTGTGTTTCTGATCACTGTGTTTCTTACCAGTGTGTTTCTAACGAGCGTGTTTCTGATCACTGTGTTTCTGACCACTGTGTTTCTGACCACTGTGTTTCAGACCACTGTGTTTCTGACTGGCGTGTTTCTGACCACTGTGTTTCTGACCAATGTGTTTCTTACCACTGTGTTTCTGACCATAATGTTTCTGTCCAATGCGTTTCCGACTACTGCGTTTCCGACCAGTGTGTTTGTGACCAGTGTGTTTCTGACCACTGTGTTTCTGAGCAGTGTGTTTCTGACCAGGGGGTTTCTTGCCACTGTGCTTCTGACCACTGTGTTTCTGACCACTGTGTTTCTGACCACTGTGTTTCTGACCTCGGTGTTCTAACTAGTGTGTTTCTGATCCCTCTGTTTCTGACCAGTGTGTTTCCGACTACTGTGCCCCTCGCCTTTTTGTTCTGACCACTGTGTTTCTGACCACTGTGTTTCTGACCACTGTGTTTCTGACCATTGTGTTTCTGAACAGTGTGTTTCTGACCAGTATGTTTCTGACCAGTGTATTTCTGGCCACTGTGTTTCTGACCACTGTGTTTCTTACCACTGTGTTTCTGATCCCTGTGTTTCTGACTCGTGTGTTTCTGGCTACTGTGTTCCCGGTCTTTTTGTTCTGACCACTGTGTTTCTGACCACTGTGTGTCCAACCAGTGTGTTTCTGACCACAGTGTTTCTGACCATTGTGTTTCTGACTACAGTGTTTCTGACCAGGGTGTTTCTGACCACTGTCTTTCTGACCACTGAGTTACTGACCAGTGTGTTTCTGACCACTGTGTTTCTGACCAGAATGTTTCTGACCACTGTCTTTCTGACCACTGTGTTTCTGACCGGTGTGTTTCTGACCACTGTGTTTCTGACCACTGTGTTTCTGACTAGTGTGTTTGTGACCACTGAGTTTCTGACCACTGTGTATCTGACCACTGTGTTTCTGACCGTTGTGTTTCTGACCACTGTGTTTCTGACAACTGTGTTTCTGACAGGTATGTTTCTGACCACTGTGTTTCTGACCACTGTGTTTCTGACCGCTGTGTTTCCGACCAGTGTGTTTATGACAACTGTTTTTCTGACCACAGTGTATTTGACCACTGTGTTTCTGACCAGAGTCTTTCTGACTGATGTGATTCTGACCAGTGTGTTTATGACCAGTGTGTTTCTGGCCACTGTGTTTCTGACCAGTGTGTGTCTGACCAGTGTGTTTCTGTCCATTGTGTTTCTGACCACTGTGTTTCTGACCACTGTGTTTCAGACAACAGTGTTTCTGACCAGTTTGTTTCTGACAACTGTGTTTCTGACCACTGTGTTTCTTACCAGTGTGTTTCTGACCACTGTCTTTCTGACCACTGTGTTTCTAACCACTATGTTTCTGACCACTGCGTTTCTGACCACTGTGTTTTTGACCCGTGTGTTTCTGAACAGTGTGTTTATGACCATTGTGTTTCTGACCAATGTGTTTCTGACCAGTGTGTTTCTGACCAGTGGGTTTCTGACCACAGTGTTTCTGGCCACTGTGCTTTTGACAACAGTGTTTTTGACCACTGCCTTTCTGACCACTGTGTTTCTAACCACTGTGTTTCTCACCACTGTATATCAGACCAGTGTGTTTCTGACCACTATGTTTGTGACCACTGTGTTTCTGACCAACGTGTTTCTGACCAGTGTAATTCTGACCACTGTAATCATGACCAGTGTGTTTCTGACCAATGTGTTTCTAACCACTTTGCTTCTGACCTTTGTGTTTCTGACCACTGTGTGTCTGACCAATATGTTTCTGACCACTGTGTTTATGACCTCTTTGTTTCTGACCACTGTGTTTCTGACCAGTGTGTTTCTGACCAGTGTGTTTCTGACCAGGGTATCTCTAACCACTGTGTTTCTGTCCAGTATGTTTATGACAACTGTGTGTCTGACCAGCGTGTTTCGGACCACTGTGTTTTTGACCAGGGTGTTTCTGACCAGTGTGTTTTTGACCACTGTGTTTCTGACCACCGTGTTTCTGACCACTGTGATTCTGACCATGATGTTTCTGATCGCTGTGGTTCTGACCGCTGTGTTTCTGACAGCTGTGTTTGTGTCCACAGTGTTTCTGACCACTGTGTTTCTGACCACCGTCTTTCTGACCAGTGTGTGTATGACCACTGTTTTTCTGACCACTGTGTATCTGACCATTGAGTTTCTGACCAGAGTGGTTCTGACCACTGTGATTCTGACCAGTGTGTTTCTGACTAGTGTGTTTCTGACCACTGTGTTTTTTACAAGTGTGTTTCTGACCAGTGTGTTTCTGACCACTGTGTTTCTGACCGCTGTGTTTCTGACCACTGTGTTTCAGACCACTGTGTTTCTGACCACTGTGTTTCTGTCCAGTGTGTTTTTGACCACTGTGTTTTTGACCACTGTGTTTCTGACCACTGTGTTTCTGACCACTATGTTTCTGACCACTGCATTTCCAACTACTGTGTTTGTGACCACTGTGTTTGTGACCATTGTGTTTATGACCACTGTGTTTCTGAGCAGTGTTTTTCTGACCAACGGGTTACTGACCACTGTGCTTCTCACCATTGTGCTTCTGACCACTGTGTTTCTAACCACTGTGTTTCTGACCACTGTGTTTCTGACAACTGTGTTCCTGATCCCTGTGTTTCTGACCAGTGTGTTTCTGACTACTGTGTTTCTGATCTATTTGTTCTGACCATTGTGTTTCTGACCACTGTGTTTCTGACCACTGTGTTTCTGACCACTGTGGTTCTAACCAGTGAGTTTCTGACCAGTGTGTTTCTGACCATTGTGTTTCTGACCAATGTGTTTCTGACCACTGTGTTTCTGACGACAGTGCTTCTGACCAGTGTGTTTCTGACAAGTGTGTTTCTGACCACTGCATTTCCGACCACTGTGTTTCTGACCAGTGTGTTTCTGACCACCGTGTTTCTGACCAGTGTGTTTATGACCAGTGTGTTTCTGACCAGGGGGTTTCTGACCACTGTGTTTCGGACCAATTTGTTTCTGACCAGTGTGTTTCTGACCATAGTGTTTCTAACCAGTGTGTTTCTGACCACAGTGTTTTTGACCGCAGTGTTTCTGACCAGTGTGTTTCCTACCACTATGTTTCTGACCAGTGTGTTTCTGTCCACTGTGTTTCTGACCACTTTGTTACTGACCAGTGTGTTTCTGACCACTGTGTTTCCGACCACTGTGTTTCTGACCACTGTTGTTCTGACCATGGTGTCTCTGACCACTGGTTTCTGACCACTGTTTTATTGATGTGTGTTTCTGACCAGTGTGTTTATGACCGCTGTGTTTCTTACCAGTGTGTTCCTGACCAGTGTGTTTCTTACCAATCTGTTTCTGACAACAGCTATTCTGACCATTGTGTTTCTGACCACAATGGTTTTGACCACTGTGTTTCTGACCACTCTGTTGTGGTTTTGACCACTGTGTTCTTGACCAGTGTGTTTCTTACCAATCTGTTTCTGACAAGAGCTATTCTGACCATTGTGTTTCTGGCAGTTGTGGAGGCTTACCACCGCCACCATCACACTTGCCTGCAGGCACTGAAAGATAGACTGACGCCCATCATCCACATGCCGAACCTGGCGGCTATCATGAAAGATGTGGTACAACACTGCGCCCCCTGTGAACGAGCGCGGAAAACCACGTCGTGGGACCAGCCGTTGTTCCAACCCTCCCCTATCGGCGAGCCGTTGGAAAATGTTATCATCGACTTCCACGGTCCCCGCGCACACCGCGACCAAGGGAACCGATAGTGGATTGCAGCGGTGGACCACTTCACAAAGCATCTCTGGGTCTGCGCTGTGCCAAACAAGATTTCAGCCACCGCGGCAAGGTTCATCCGCAAGGAAATCTTCTATCGCTTTGGTGGCTGCATTGTGGTGCACAGCGACAACAGCACGGACTTCATGGAGGCCTTCGGAGAGGAACTGGAGGAGTGGGGGGTCCGCCACGTGCACTCCGGGCGGTACCGGCCAGAGACACAAGGGCAAGTGGAGCGGGTGCACGACATACTAGAAAGGGCAGTGGCAACCGCGGAGGGCAGCAGCTGGACTGAGAAGATGAGGAAAGCGGCTCACTTCATCAACACGACACCCAGCCGAGCAACCTCCTTCTCACCCCACATGCTACTCTTCGGACAACCACCGCGTGCGGCAATGGGCATGCCTCAGAAGCCGCTGGGGCTACCGCTTGCCTGAGAGGAGCAAGAGAAACTCTCGGAGGAGGAGAAGGACAAGGCGGTCGCGGAATGGTTCCGTGAGCGCTGCGAGCGGACAAAGGCCATGCGGGCGGAGGCGCGGTTGAGAGGTTCGGTCGCTGCCTGGCGCGGATGTGACGCGGCAAACCGACGGCTGAACCATGGGCCCATCAAGGAAGGACACCTGGTGTATCTCCGCCCCTTCCCCAGCGCCGGGAGAGAGGCAGGGGAGCAGTAGGAGGTGTACCGCGTGGCTAGCGTGGAGGCGGGACAAGTGTGGCTGGAGGGACCAGAGGGGTTCAACGACCGCAGCTACCCAGCCACGGAATTTGTCCTGCTGCCACCTGCATGGCAGACGCACATCCCCAGGGCAAGAGGTCGCCTACCGCCTTTTGGGCAGCAAAAGGGCTTGAGGGGATGGAGAGCGGAAGAGGTGCTAGACATATGCGAAGGGCAGGTGTCACGGCAAGAGCAGGAATGGAGCCAGGAACCAGAGGAGGTTGAAGAGGAGGAGTCCGATGTCCGCGAACTTGCCGCGGAGGAGGTGCAAAAGGAACAACAACGCGAGCCGCGGAGGCCGGAGCAACAACAAGAGCAGCGGGAGAAGAGACGGCAAGAGCAAGGAAAGCCGCGGGACCAGGGAAAGGAGTCTGAAGGCAGATCTGAGTCTCAGCCTGAGTGGACTCCAACGGGAGTATCCCCGCAACCACCCCAGAAGGTACCACCGCAGACAAGGATGCCCATGAGCCCTAAGGCCCTGGCTGACTACACGGGCACATGTGTGTGGTGCGGAGAGAGCCTCCCTGCTGAACCACTCCTAAAAGTGGTGTGCCAGGTATGCAAGAATCCAGCGCATCAGTACGCTGGCGGAGCATCCAAGACCTGCATCGGACGGAATCGAACCTGCCTGCGATGCCTGAAGGAGGCTGCTGAACGGGAGGCCATGAAGAAAAGGGATGAGGAAGAGGGAGCAGGACCCAGCGCTGGGGGAGCGCCGCCCCGCGGGAGATGGGACCCAGAGGAGGAGGAGGAAGAGGAAGAGAAGGAAGAAGGGCCTCTAGAGCAAAAGAGAGGTCCGCGATCCGTTTTCGGGGCCATAATGAGGCAGTAGCAGGCAGAGGGATGGGTCGCGGCGGAAGAGAAAAGGAGGAAGGAACTGGAAGAAAAGAAATGCGCTCAATGCGGCCAGTGGTGGGGAGTGAAGGTGCAGGACTCTGGCGGATGCCTGCGCAAGATCTGCACCGGTTGCTTGGCCCCACCTCGTGATGGGCGCGGAGGCGAAGCGGGGCTGCGATGTGTAGAAGGTGTAGAGAGGAGGTCGAGAGGCAACGAGGCGTTCGCAGGGCACCGCGAGTGAATGAGGGAGAGGAAGAGGAAGAGTTAAAGGAAGAGGAAGAACCGGGAATGGAAGGACACCAATCCGCGGCATGTCCTACATGCCTAAAGACCGTGCCGGACGGGGAAAAATGTGTTGTCTGCACAAGGTTGGCGCACCGCGAATGCCTGGTGGCCGGCAACTCCGCCTGGAAGGGCCAATGCTACCAATGTGTGGGCAATGAGCTCCTCGAGGCAGACTGCTACCTCGGTTTTATCGCGGAGACCCGAGAACCTGCTTGCGCAGCTTGCCTTGAAGGGATGGCGGAGATCGGCAAGGGATGTGGCATGTGCTTGAAAACGTGCCATCTGCGGTATGGCAAGAGGGGCAAGGAGGGAGTATGGACATGCCACCAATGCTTGGCACGGCCCCGAAAAAGCGAACTGGGGTGTGGAGAACTCTGGACTGCAGTGCTGCGGAGACGGATGTATGGGGGTTTTCACAGGGACAGCGTGCCATTGTGAGCACTGCGGAGGATGGGCCCACGCACAATGCGCCACAGAGGTGGGCCGGAATGAGGAGGGGCTGACGGTGTACCGCTGCACCAGTTGCAGGACATACGAACAAATCCCCCACTGCTCTACCTGCAACAAGAGACTGGGCGCGGAAGATATCACCGCCGGAGCCAGGTGTGAGGGCAACCAGCTGTATGTGCATCAAGGATGCTCCGCGCGGTACCGGCGTGAAGGAGGAGAGGTAGAAACCTACTGCCGTCCTTGTCAATAGTGGCAGCGGCCAGCTCCCCAAGGAAAGTTCACTCGCCTGTTGCAATAAGGAGACTCTGGGACAGAGTCTTGGAAAAGGGGGGTTGGGGGCATCAGTGTCAGGCGAGGATCCACCGCATCTCCGCTGAGGAAAGGACATATCCGCGGACGAGAAATCACCGCCATCCACAGATCCGCAGAACAAAGGTTCTGCGGCCAGTGAACCGTGGAGGAGNGCCGTCCTTGTCAATAGTGGCAGCGGCCAGCTCCCCAAGGAAAGTTCACTCGCCTGTTGCAATAAGGAGACTCTGGGACAGAGTCTTGGAAAAGGGGGGTTGGGGGCATCAGTGTCAGGCGAGGATCCACCGCATCTCCGCTGAGGAAAGGACATATCCGCGGACGAGAAATCACCGCCATCCACAGATCCGCAGAACAAAGGTTCTGCGGCCAGTGAACCGTGGAGGAGGATAACAGGGGAACCGCGGAGTGATGGAGAACGGGCAAGGCATGCTGGCTCCCATGATAGAATTGCGGTAGAGCGTGGGGTGGCGCGGAATCCAGAAGCAATCAAGAAGAGGCGGGAAAAGTTACCGCCAGAAGGCAAAAATGGCCGCGGAAGAGCAGGAAAGGGAGGAAGAGTAGGATGAGAATCCGCGGTGAGAAGTGAACATGGGTCGAGCCGCGGAAAAGCTGAAGCAGCGGACGTGCAGAGATGCACGACGGCAGGAGCAGGCGTCGAGAGGAAGCTCGACCAATGAGAACTCAAGATGGGCAGCGATAATCAAGCAGGAGGACCGGGACGATGCACCGCGCGAAGACGAAGATTCAAGCAAGAACACAAGACCGCGAGCGTTCAAGCCGCGGACTAGAGGAAGATGTAGTGGTAGAACAAGGAAATGTAGTAGTGAAGAGTGTGTGTGTGTGTCAAGGACGAGACCCGCGGTGCGTGTAGCGCACCGCGCGGAGTCCGAGATAAGGGAAGGAGTGATGGGAGGTGCCTTAGAGAGCTAGTTTTGGTGGATATAAAGTAGTAGTGTAGCGGAGGGACTAGTCGAATCTGGCTAATGACCGAACTTGCCTCCCCTTTGTCTGATCTCTTGTGACTTGAGTTAATGTAAGTCTATTTCAGTGTCATGATCTTAACAATCCTTCTGTCTCATCCATCCGCGCGAGTGCTGGTCTTGGTTCAGACCCATGCTTCACCCTCTAAGATCCGCACCAGTGGAGGACCTTGCTATCGTGCTCTCCGCGGAGCTGTTCTGCGGAGGACGAATTCATATCCTGTAGGTGCGCGCGGAACATACTGCTCAATCCACCCTTCCTGCGAGGAACCCAAGATACCGCTGAGTGCTGTCGTCACCAGGGAGCACGAGTCAGGCAAGGAGTGCTGATGGCGACTCCGCGCCCTTGCACACGACCGCGGAACGGGGTTCCACGGGCAAAGGAGTCAGAGGCCACGAGGTGGCGGACTATCGTGCTGGCAAGGAAGGAGCCGTGGAGCACTGCCTACGACTGAGGCCCAGAAGGTGCGAAGCATCCGCGGAAGTCCGGGAGAGGTAGCGGAGGAGTGACCAACAGAATCGCGGAACAGCAAAATCGCGGAGCAGAAGCAAACGCGGAGTCAGAAAGCACAGAGTTAGCATTGTGCGCCAAAAAATTGGGTGTAGCAGTGTGTTTAAGTGCGTGTAAGTCAGTGTAAGTCCATGTAAGTGCAAGTAAGTGTGTGTAAGTGTGTGCAAGTGCATATGAGTGCGTGTAAGTGTGTGTAACTGTGTGTAAGTATGTGTAAATGTGTGTAAGTGCGTGTAAGTGCATGTGAGTTTGTGTAGGTACGTGTAAGTACCTGTAAATGTGTGGAAGTACGTGTAAGTCCATGTGAGTGCGTGTAAGTGTGTGTGAGTGCGTGTAAGTGTGTACAAGTACGTGTAAGTGCGTGTGAGTGCATGTAAGTGCGTGTACATGCGTGTAAATGTGTATAAGTACGTGCAAGTGCGTGTGCGAACGTGTAAGTGTGTGTAAGTGCGTGTAAGTGCGTGTAAGTCCGTGTAAGTACGTGTAAGTGCGTGTGAATGCATGTGAGTGTGTGTAAGTGCGTGTGAGTATATGTGAGTACCTATAAGTATGTGTAAGTGCGTGTAAGTGCGTGTAAGTACATGCAAGTACGTGTGAGTGCGTGTAAGTGTGTGTAAGTGCCTGTAAGTGCGTGTAAGTCCGTGTAAGTGCGTGTGAGTGTGTGTGAGTATGTGTAAGTACGTGTATGTGCGTGTAAGTGTGTGTAAGTGCGTGTGAGCTCGTGTGAGGGTGTGTGAGTGCAAGTGAGTGCGTGTGAGTGCGTGTAAGTACCTGTAAGTACGCGTAAGTGCGTGTAAGTACGTGTAAGTGTGTCGAAGTACGTGAAAGAGCGTGTAAGTGTGTGTAAGTGCATGTAAGTGCATGCAAGTACGTATAAGTCCGTGTAAGTGTGTATAAGTGTGTGTAAATGTGTATTAGTGTGTGTAAGTGCATGTGAGTGCCTGTAAGTACGTATGAGTGCGGATAAGTGTGTGTAAGTGCGTGTAAGTGCCTGTAAGTACGTTTGAGTACGTGTAAGTGTGTGGAAGTATGTGTAATTGCATGTAAGTGCGTGTGAGTGTGTGTAAATACGTGTAAGAGTGTATATGTGCATGTAAGTATGTGTAAGTGTGTGTAAGTGTGTGGAAGTGGGTGTAAGTCCGTGTAAGTGTGTGTGAGTGTGTGTAAGTGTATGTAAGTACGTGTAAGTGTGTGTGAATGCGTGTAAGTGTGTGTAAGTGCATGTAAGTACGTGTGAGTGCGTGCAAGTGCATGTGAGTGTGCGTAAGTGTGTGTAAGTGCGTGTGAGTATGTGTAAGTCTGTGTACGTGTGTGTAAGTGCGTGTGAGTGCGTGTAAGTGCGTGTAAGTGTAAGTGTGTGTAAGTACGTGTAAGTGCATGTAAGTGCGTGTTAGTACGTTTTAGTTTATGCAAGTGCATGTAAGTGCGTGTAAGTGCATGTAAGTGTGTATGAGTATGTGTGAGTATGTGTAAGTGCGTGTAAGTGTGTGTAGGTGCAT
The DNA here is from genome assembly GCA_023375785.1 of Penium margaritaceum. Taxonomy (NCBI): domain Eukaryota; kingdom Viridiplantae; phylum Streptophyta; class Zygnematophyceae; order Desmidiales; family Peniaceae; genus Penium; species Penium margaritaceum. Next base: position 106,134 of record SZWC01002018.1, on the reverse strand, counting down.
GTAAGTGCGTATAAGTGTGTGTAGGTACGTCTAAGTGCGTGTGAGTACGTGTAAACATGTGTGAGTATGTGTAAGTGTGTGTGAGTACATGTAAGTATGTGTGAGTTCGTGTAAGTGTGTGTATGTGTGTGTAAGTGCGTGTGAGTATGTGTGAGTGCATGTGAGTGCGTGTGAGTGTGTGTAAGTGCATGTAATTTTGTGTGAGTCCGTCTAAGTACGTGTGACTGCGTGTAAGTGTGTGTAATTGCGTGTAAGTGTGTGTAAGTGCGTGGAAGTGCATGTAAGTACGTGTTACTGCGTGTGAGTGCATGTGAGAGTGTGTGAGTGAGTGTAAGTGTGTGTAAGTCGGTATAAGTACGTGTAAGTGGGTGTAAGTGCGTGCAAGTGTGTGTAAGTGCGTGTAAGTTCGTGTAAGTCTGTGTAAGTGTGTGTGAGTGTGTGGAAGTGCTTGTAAGTGCTTGTAAATTCGTGTAAGTGTGTGTAAATACGTGTAAGTGCCTGTAAGTGTGTGTAAGTGTGTGCAAGTGTGTGTTAGTGTGTATAAGTGCATGTAAGTGTGTGTGAGTGCGTGCAATTGGGTGTGAGTGCATGTAAGTGTGTGTAAGTATGTGTAAGTGTGTGTAAGTGTGTGTGAGTACGTGTGAGTGTGTGTGAGTATGTGTAAGTATGTGTCAGTGTGTGTTAGTGCGTGTAAGTCTGTGTAAGTGCATGTGAGTGCATGCACGTGCGTGTAAGTGTGCGGAAGTGTGTGTAAGTATGTGTAAGTGCGTGTAAGTGAGTATAAGTGTGTGTAAGTGTGTAGAAGTGTGTGTAAGTGTGTTTAAGTACGTGTAAGTCCGTGTAAGTCAGTGTAAGTGCTTGTAAGTGCGTGTAAGTGTGTGCAAGTGCGTATGAGAGCGTGTAAGTGTGTGTAAGTGCGTGTAAGTAAGTGTAAGTGTACGTAAGTACATGTAATTACGTGTGAGTGTTTGTAGGTGCGTGTAAGTACACGTAAGTGTGTGGAAGTGTGTATAAGTCTGTGTAAGTACATGTGAGTGCGTGTATGTGTGTGTAAGTACGTGTAAGTGCGCGTAAGTACGTGTGAGTACATGTAAGTGCATGTAAGTGTGTATAGGTATGTGTAAGTGTGTGCAAGTATGTGTGAGTGCATGTAAGTGTGTGTAAGTGCGTGTAAGTGCGTGTAAGTCGGTGTAAGTACGTAGAAGTGTGTGTAAGTTCATGTAAGTGTGTGTAAGTGTGTGTAAGTACGTGTGAGTGCGTGTAAGCATGTGTAAGTGCATGTAAATGTGTGTGAGTGCGTGTAAGTGCGTGTAGGTGCATGTCAGTGCGTGTAAGTGCGTGGGAGTACGTGTAAGTGTTTGTAAGTGCGTGTAAGTACGTTTTAGTCCGTGTAAGTGTCTTTTTTGTGCGTGTGAGTACGTGTAAGTGCGTGTAAGTGCATGCATGTGCGTTTGAGTGCGTGTGAGTGTGTGTAAGTACGTGTAAGTGTGTTTAAGTGCGTACAAGTGTGTTTAAGTACATGTAAGTGTATGTTAGTGCGTGTTAGTGTGCGTAAGTACGTGTAGGTGCGTGTAAGTGTGCGTAAGTGCGTGTAAGTGTGTGCAAGTGCGTGAAGTGCGTGTAAGTGCGTGTAAGTGCTTGTACATGCGTGTAAGTGTATGTAAATGTGTGTGAGTGCGTGTAAGAGCGTTCAGTGCGTGTAAGTGCGTGTGAGTGCGTGTAAGTGCGTACAAGTGCGTGTAAGTGCGTGTAAGTGCCTGTGAGTGCGTGTAAGTGTGTGTAAGTTTGTATAAGTGCATGTAAGTACGTGTCAGTGCGTATATGTACGTGTAAGTGTATATAATTGTACGTAAGCATGTGTAAGTGCGTATAAATGCATGTGAGTGTGTCTGAGTGTGTGTGAGTGCATGTAAGTGTGTGTATGTACATGTAAGTGCATGTTAGTCCATGTAAGTACGTGTGAGTACGTGCAAGTGCGTGTAACTGTGTGTAAGTGCGTATACGTATGTGTAAGTGCGTGTAAGTGCGTGTGAGTGTACGTGAGTACGTGTGAGTGTGTGTGAGTGTGTGTAAGTGCGTGGAAGTACGTGTAACTGCGTGTGAGTGCATACGAGAGTGCATAAGTGCGTGTAAGTGTGTGTAAGTCCGTATAAGTATGTGTAAGTGGGTGTAAGAGCGTGCAATTATATGTAAGTGTGTGTAAGTCCGTGTAAGTCCGTGTAAGTGCTTGTAAGTGCTTGTAAGTGCGTGTAAGTGTGTGTAAGTGCATGTAAGTGCCTGTGAGTATGTGTGAGTGTGTGTAAGTGTGTATAAGTGTGTATAAGTGCATGTAAGTGTGTGTGAGTGCATGCAAGTGGGTGTGAGTGCATGTAAGTGTGTGTATGTACGTGTAAGTACGTGTAAGTGTGTGTGAGTGGGTATGAGTGTGTGTGAGTATGTGTAAGTATGTGTCAGTGTGTGTAAGTACGTGTACGTCCGTGTAAGTGCATGTGAGTGCGTCCAGGTACGTGTAAGTGTGTGTAAGTGAGTGTAACTACGTGTAAGTGTGTGTAAGTTAGTGTAAGTGCGTGTAAGTGCGTATAAGTATGTGTAAGTGTGTTTAAGTATGTGTAAGTCCGTGTAAGTCCGCGTAAGTGCTTGTAAGTGCGTGTAAGTGTGTGTAAATGCGTATGAGAGCATGTAAGTGTGTAGAAGTACGTGTAAGTGTGTGAAGTGCGTATAAGTGCATGTAATTGCGTGTGAGTGGGTGTAGGTGTGTGTAAGTACATGTAAGTGTGTGGAAGTGCGTATAAGTCCGTGTAAGTGTGTGTGAGTGCGTGTAAGTGTGTGTAAGTGCGTGTAAGTGTGTGTAAGTCCGTGTAAGTGCGTATACGTGTGTGTAAGTTCATGTAAGTGTGTGTAAGTGTGTGTAAGTACGTATTAGTACGTGTAAGTACGT
>SZWC01002018.1:86231-103175 GCA_023375785.1 Penium margaritaceum | reverse complement strand
TATAAGTGCATGTAATTGCGTGTGAGTGGGTGTAGGTGTGTGTAAGTACATGTAAGTGTGTGGAAGTGCGTATAAGTCCGTGTAAGTGTGTGTGAGTGCGTGTAAGTGTGTGTAAGTGCTTGTAGGTATGTGTAAGTGCGTGTGAGTACGTGTAAGTACATGTAAGTACGTGTAAGTATGTGTAAGTGTGTGCAAGTATGTGTGAGTGCGTGTAAGTGTGTGTAAGTGCGTGTAAGTGTGTGTAAGTCCGTGTAAGTGCGTATACGTGTGTGTAAGTTCATGTAAGTGTGTGTAAGTGTGTGTAAGTACGTATTAGTACGTGTAAGTACGTGTTAGTGCGCATAAATTTGTGTGAGTGCGTGTAAATGTGTGTAGGTGCATGTAAGTGCGTGTAAGTACGTGGGAGTACGTGTAAGTGTTTGTAAGTGCGTGTAAGTACGTGTAAGTCCGTGTAAGTGTGTGTGAGTGCGTGTTAGTACGTGTAAGTGTGTGTAAGTGCGTGTAAGTGCATGTGAGTTTGTGTGAGTGTGTGTAAGTGCGTGTAAGTATGTGGAAGTGCGTGTAAGTCTGTGTAAGTATGTGTGAGTATGTCTAAGTGCGTGTAAGTGCCTGTAAGTGCATGTAAGTGTGTGTAAATGCATGTGAGTGTGTGTAAGTGCATGTGGGTACGTGTAAGTACGTTTAAGCGCATATAAATGTGTGTAAGTGTGTGTAAGTGTGTGTAAGCATGTGTTAGTGCCTGTTAGTGTATGTAAGGGCGTGTAAGTGCATATAAGTACGTGTAAGTGCGTATAAGTGCGTGAGTGCGTGTGAGTGTATGTAAGTGCGTATAAGTGTGTGTATATATGTGTAAGTACATGTAAGTGCGTGTAAATGTGTGTGAGTGGGTGTAAGTGTGTGTGAGTATGTGTAAGGACATGTGAGTTTGTGTAAGTGCGTGTAAGTGCGTGTAAGTGCGTGTAAGTATATGTGAGTGTGTGTAAGTGTGTGTATGTGTGTGTAAGTGAGTGCAAGTGCATGCAAGTGCGTGCAAATGCGTGTGAGTGCGCGTAAGTGCATGTGAGTGCGGGTAAGTGCGTGTGAGTACGTGTAAGTGCGTGTAAGTGCATGTAAGTGCGTGTAAGTGTGTCTAAGTTTGTGTAAGTGTGTGTAAGTACGTGTACATGCGTGTGAGTACATGTAAGTGTGTGTGAGTGCGTGCAAGTGTGTGTGCGTACGTGGAAGTGTGTATAAGTGCATATGAGTGCGTATAAGTGTGTGTAAGTGCGTGTAAGTGTATATAAGTACGTGTAAGTGCGTGTAAGTATGTGTGAGTGTGTGTAGGTGCATGTAAGTGCATGTAAGGATGTGGGATTGCGTGTAAGTCTATGTGAGTGTGTGTAAGTGCGTGTGAGTATGTGTAAGTGTGCGTAAGTGTGTGTAAGTATGTTTGAGTGCGTGTAAGTATGTGTAAGTGTGTGTAAGTGTCTGTAAGTGTGTACAAGTGTGTTTGAGTTCGTATAAGTGTGTGTAAGTGCGTGTAAGTGCGTGTAATTCCGTGTACGTGCGTGTAAGTGCTTGTAAATGCATGTAAGTGCGTGTAAGTGCGTGTAAGTGTGTGTAAGTGTGTGTATATACGTGTGAGTACGTGTAAGTGTGTGTGAGTGTGTGTAAGTGCGCGTGAGTACGTGTAAGTGCGTGTAAGTGCATGTGAGAGCATGTAATTGTGTCTAAGTGTGTGTAAGTTCTTGTAAGTGCGTGTACATGCGTGTGAGTACATGTAAGTACGTGTGAGTGCATGTATGTGTGTGTGAGTGCGTGTAAGTATGTGTAAGTGCATGTAAGTGTGTTAAAGTATGTGTACGTGTGTGTAAGTGCGTGTAAGTGTGTATGAGTGCATGTAACTGTGTGTGAGTGCATGTAAGTGCCTGTGAGTGCGAATAAGTACGTGCAAGTGCGTACAAGTGCGTGCAAGTGCGTGCAAGTGCGTGTGAGTGTGTGTGAGTGCGTGTGAGTGTGTGTAGGTGTGTGTAAGTACGTATAAGTCTGTGTAAGTGCGTGTGAGTACGTGTAAGTGTGTGTAAGTGCGTGTAAGTGTGTATAAGTGCGTGTAAGTGTGTGTAAGTATGTGTAAGTGCGTGTAAGTCCATGTAAGTTGGTGTAAATGCGTGTGAGTGTGTGGAAGTACATGTAAGTGCTTGTAAGTGCTTGTAAGTGCGTATAAGTACGTGTATGTGCGTATAAGTGTGTTTGAGTGAATGTGAGTGTGTGTAAGTGTGTGTAAGTGCGTGTAAGTGCGTGTAAGTCAGTGTAAGTGCATGTGAGTATGTGCAAGTGTATGTAAGCACGTGTATGTACGTGTAAGTGCATGTAAGTGCGTGTAAGTGTGTGTGAGTACGTGTGAGTGTGTGTGAGTACGTGTAAGTGTGTGTAAGTGTATTTAAGTGCGTATAAGTCGGTGTAAGTATGTGGGAGTACGTGCAAGTGTGTGTAAGTGCGTGTAAGTGTGTGTTAGTGTGTGTAAGTGTGTGTAAGTATGTATAAGTGCGTGTGAGTGCGTGGAAGTGTGTGTAAGTGTGTTTAAGTGCATGTAAGTCTGTGTAAGTCCGTGTATGTGCGTGTAAGTGTGTGTAAGTATGTGTAAGTGTGTATGAGTACGTGTAAGTGTGTGTAAGTGAATTTAAGTGTGTTTAGGTACGTGTAAGTATGTGTGAGTGTATGTAGGTGCATGTAAGCGTGTGTAAGTGTGTGGAAGTGCGTGTAAGTCTGTATGAGTGCGTGTAAGTGCGTGTGAGTGCGTATAGGTACGTGAAAGTGTGTGTAAGTGTGTGTGAGTGTGTGTACGTTCGTATGAGTACGTGTAAATGAGTATCAGTGTGTGCAAGTGCGTGTGAGTGCATGTAAGTGTGGATAGGTGCGTGTACGTACGTGTAAGTCCATGTAAGTGCGTGTACGTGCGTGTAAATGCATGTGAGTGCGTGTAAGTGCGTGTGAGTGCATGTAAGTACGTGTAAGTGTATGTAAGTGCGCATGAGTGCATGTAAGTGTGTGTAAGTGCGTGTAAGTGTGTGTAAGTGCGTGTAAGTGCGTGTAAGTATGTGTAAGTACGTGTGAGTGTGTGTTAGTGTGTGTAAGTTTGTGTAAGTGCGTGTAAATCCGTATAAGTGCGTATGAGTGTGTGTGAGTATATGTAAGTGTGTGTAAGTGCGTGTAAGTGTGTGTAAGTGTGTGTGAGTGCGTGTGAGTGCGTGTGAGTATGTGTAAGTGCATGTAAGTACGCGTGAGTGTGTGTAAGTGCATGTGGGTACGTGTAAGTGCGTGTAAGTGTCTGTAAGTGCGTATAAGTGTGTGTATGTACATGTTAGTGCGTTTTAGTACATGTAAGTGCGTGTAAGTGTGTGTGAGTGTGTGTGAGAGTCTGTAGGTACGTGTAAGTGCGTGTATGTGCGTGTAAGTACATGTAAGTGTGTGTAAATGTGTGTATGTGCGTGTTAGTACGTGTAAGTGTTTGAAAGTGCGTATGAGTTCGTGTGAGTGTGTGTAAGTATGTATAAGTGCATGTAAGTGGATATATGTGCGTGTAAGTACATGTAAGTGCGTGTAAATGTGTTTGAGTGCGTGTAAATGTATGTGAGTGCGTGTAAGTACGTGTGAGTTTGTGTAAGTGCGTGTAAGTGCGTGTAAGTGCCTGTAAGTGTGTGCATGTACGTGTAAGCACATGTAAGTATGTGTAAGTGTGGATAAGTGCGTGTTAGTATGTATAAGTGTGTGTAGGTGCGTGTAAGTTTGTGTAAGTGTGTGTGAGTACGTGTAAGTGCGTGTAAGTATGTATAAGTGCATTGAATTGTGTGTGAGTACGTGTAAGTACGTGTAAGTGCGTGTAAGTGCGTGTAAGTGTGTCTAAGTGCATGTAAGTGCGTGTGAGTACATGTAAGTGTATGTGAGTACGTGTAAGTGCGTGTGAGTACGTGTAAGTATGTGTAAGTACGTGTAAGTGTGTCTAAGTATGTGAAAGTGTGTGTAAGTATGTGAAAATGCGTGTGTGTGTGTTTAACTACGTGTGAGTGCGTGAAAGTGTTTGTAAGTGTATGTAAGTGTTAGTATGTACGTGTAAGTGTGTGTAAGTGTGTACGAGTGTGTCTGAATACGTATGAGTGTGTGTAAGTGCAAATAAGCATGTATAAGTCTGTGTAAGTGCATGTGAGTGCGCGTAAGTGCGTGTAAGTACGTGTAAGTGCGTGTAAGTGTGTGTGAGTACGTGTGTGTGTGTGTGTGTAAGTGGGTATAAGTGCATGTAAGTGCGCGTAAGTCCGTGTAAGTGCGTATACGTGCATGTAAGTACTTGTATGCATGTGTAAGTACGTATGAGTCCGTGAAAGTCCGTGTAAGTGGGTGTGAGTGCGTGCTAGTGCGTGTAAGTGCTTATACGTGCTTGTAAGTGCGTATAAGTGCGTATTAGTGTGTATAAGTGCGTGTGAAAGTGTTGGAGTGTGTATAAGTGTGTGTAAGTGTGTGTAAGTGCGTGTAAGTGCGTGTAAGTCCGTGTAAGTGTGTGTGAGCGCGTGCAAGTGCTTGTAAGTGCGTGTAAATCCGTGTAAGTGCGTGTAAGTGCGTGTAAGTACGTGTGAGTACGTGTGAGTGCATGTGAGTGCGTGTCAGTGTGTGTAAATGCGTGTAATTGCGTTTAAGTCGGTGTAAGTGCGTGTGAGTGCGTGCAAGTGGGAGTTAGTGCATGTAAGTGCGTGGAAGTGTGTGTAAGTGTGTATAAGTGCGTGTAATTGCGTGTGAGTACGTGGAAGTGTGTGTAAGAGTGTTTAAGTACGTGTAAGTCCGTATAAGGCCATGTAAGTGTGTGTAGGTGTATGTAAGTGTGTGCAAGTGTGTATGAGTGCGTGTCAGTGTGTGTAACTATTTGTAAGTGTATGTAAGTGTGTGTAAGTGCGTGTAAGTGTGTGTGAGTTTGTGTGGGTGCGTGTAAGTACCTGTAAGTGTGTGGAAGTACGTGTAAGTCTGTCTGAGTGCGTGTAAGTGTGTGTGAGTATGTGTAAGTGTGTACAAGTGTGTGTAACTGCGTGTAAGTACGTGTGAGTGCATGTAAGTGCGTGTACGTGCGTGTAAGTGTGTGTAAGTGTGTACAAGTGTGTGTGAGTACGTGTAAGTATGTGTAAGGGTGTGTAAGTATGTGTAAGTCCGTATAAGTACGTGTAAGTGCGTGTAAATGCATGTGAGTGTGTGTAAGTGCGTGTGAGTGTATGTGAGTACGTGTAAGTATGTGTAAGTGCGTGTAAGTGCGTGTAAGTGCGTGCAAGTGCGTGTGAGTGCATGTAAGTATGTGTAAGTGCCTGTAAGTGCGTGTAAGTCTGTATAAGTGCGTGTGAGTGTGTATGAGTACGTGTAAGAACGTGTATGTATGTGTAAGTGTGTCTAAGTGCATGTGAGCTTGTGTGAGTGCGTGTGAGTGCAAGTGAGTGCGTGTGAATGCATGTAAGTGCCTGTAAGTACGCGTAAGTACGTGTAAGTACGTGTAAGTGTGTGTAAGTGTGTAAAAGTGCGTGTAAGTGCGTGTAAGTGCATGTAAGTACGTGTAAGTCTGTGTAAGTGTGTATAAGTATGTGTAAATGTGTGTGAGTATGTGTAAGGACATGTGACTGCGTGTAAGTACGTATGAGTGCGTGTAAGTGCGTGTAAGTGCGTGTAAGTGCCTGTAAGTACGTGTGAGTACGTGTAAGTGCGTGTAAGTATGTGTAATTACGTGTAAGTGCGTGTAAGTGTGTGTAAGTACATGTAAGTGTGTATATGTGCGTGTAAGTATGTGTAAGTGTGTGTAAGTATGTGGAAGTGCGTGTAAGTCCGTGTAAGTGTGTGTGAGTGTGTGTAAGTGTGTATAAGTACGTGTAAGTGTGTGTGAATACGTGTAAGTGTGTGTAAGTGCATGTAAGTGCGTGTGAGTGCGTGCAAGTGCATGTGAGTGTGTGTAAGTGTGTGTAAGTACGTGAAAGCATGTGTAAGTCTGTGTACGTACGTGTAAGTGCCTGTGAGTGCGTGTAAGTGCGTATAAGTGCGTGTAAGTGCATGTAAGTGCGTGTTAGTACGTTTTAGTGCATGTAAGTGTGTGTAAGTGCGTGTAAGTGCGTTTAAGTGCGTATGAGTAGGTGTGAGTATGTGTAAGTGCATGTAAGTGTATGTAAGTGCGTGTAAGTGCGTGTAAATGTCTGTGAGTATGTGTAAGTGCGTGTGAGTGCGTGTAAGTACGTGTGAGTTCTTGCAAGTGCGTGTATGTGTGTGCAAGTGCGTGTAAGTACATGTGAGTGTGTGTGAGTGCGTGTGAGTCTGTGTAAGTGCATGTAAGTTTGTGTGAGTCTGTTTAAGTACGTATGACTGTGTTTAAGTATGTGTAATTGCGTGTAAGTGTGTGTAAGTGCGTGGAAGTGTGTAAGTATGTGTAACTGTGTGTGAGTGCATTTGAGGGTATGTAAGTGCGTGTAAGTGCGTGTAAGTCCGTATAAGTATGTGTAAGTGGGTGTAAGTGCGTGTAAGTATGTGTAAGTGCGTGTAAGTCTGTGTAAGTCTGTGTAAGTACGTGTGAGTGTGTGGAAGTGCTTGTAAGTGCTTGTAAGTGCGTGTGAGTGTGTGTAGGTGCGTGTAAGTACATGTAAGTATGTGGAAGTGCGTATAAGTCCATGTAAGTGCATGTGAGTGCGTGTAAGTGTGTTTAAGTGCGTGTAAGTGCATGTAAGTGCGTGTGAGTACGTGTAAGTGCATGTGAGTGCGTGTAAGTGCGTGTAAGTATGTGTAAGTGTGTGCAAGTATGTGTGAGTACTTGTAAGTGTGTGTAAGTGTGTGTAAGTGTGTGTAAGTCCGTGTAAGTGCGTATAAGTGTGTGTACGTTCATGTAAGTGTGTGTAAGTGTGTGTAAGTGCGTATAAGTGCATGTAAGTACGTGTAAGTGCGTGTAAATGTGTGTGAGTATGTGTAAGTTCGTGTAGGTGCATGTCAGTACGTGTAAGTGCATGTGAGTGTGTGTAGGTGTGTGTAAGTACGTGTAAGTGTAAAGAAGTACGTATTAGTCCGTGTAAGTGCGTGTGAGTGCGTATAAGTGTGTGTTAGTGTGTGTAAGTGCATGTAAGTACGTGCAAGTGCGTGTGAGTACGTGTAAGTGTGTGTAAGTGGCTGTAAGTGCGTGTGCGTGCGTGTGAGTGCGTGTAAGTGTGTGTAAGTGCGTGTAAGTACGTGTAAGTGCGTGGAAGTACGTGTGAGTGCGTGTCAGTGCATGTGAGTGCGTGTGAGTATGTGTAAGTGTGTGTAAGTGTGTGTAAGTCCATGTAAATGTGTGTGAGTGCGTGTAAGTATGTGTAAGTACGTATAAGTGCGTATAAGTGCGTGTAAGTGTGTGTAAGTGCGTGATAGTGCGTATGACTATGTGTGCGTACGTGTAAGTGCGTGTAAGTCCATGTAAGTGTGTGTAAGTACGTGTAAGTGCGTGTAAGTATGTGTAAGTGTGTGTATGTCCGTGTAAGTCCATGAAAGTGCGTGTGAGTACTTGGAAGTATGTGTAAGTGCTTGTAAGTACTTGTAAGAGCGTGTACGTGTGTGTAAGTGTGTGTAAGTACGTGAGAGTACGTGCGAGTGCGTGTAAGTGTGTGTAAGTGTGTGTAAGTGTGTGTAAGTACGTGTAAGTGAGTGTGAGTACGTGCAAGTGCGTGTAAGTGCATGTACGTGTGTGTATGTGCGTGTAAGTGTGTGTAAGTATGTGTGAGTGCATGTGAGTGCGTGTGAGTGCGAGTGAGTGGGTGCAAGTGCGTGTAAGTCCGTGTAAGTGTGTTTGAGTGCGTGCAAGTGTGTGTAACGGTGTGTAAGTGTGTGTAAGCACATGTTAGTGCGTGTAAGTGTGTGTGAGTGTGTGTAAGTATGTGTAACTGTGTTTAAGTTCATGCAAGTCCGTGTAAGTTTATATAAGTGCGTGTAACTGCATGTAAGTGTGTAGGTGCATATGAGTGCGTGGAAGTGTGTGTAAGTCCGTGTAAGTGTGCATAAGTGTGTGTACGTATGTGTAAGTATGTGTAAGTACATGTAAATGTGTTTGAGTGCATGTAAGTGCGTGTGAGTGCGTGTAAGTATGTGTGAGTGCGTGTACGTGCGTTTAAGTACATGTAAGTGCGTGTAAGTGTGTCTAAGTACGTGTAAGTGCATGTAAGTGCGTGTAAATGTATGTGAGTGCGCGCAAGTGCGTGTGAGTGCGTCTAAGTACGTGTGAGTGGGAGTAAGTGTATGTACGTGTATGTAAGTATCTGTGAGTGTGTATGAGTAAGTGTAAGTACACTGTAGTGTGTGTAAGTGCGTGTAAGTGTGTGTAAGTACGTGTAAGTGCGTGTAAGTGTGTGTATGTGCGTATAAGTGCGTGTAAGTTTGTGTAAGTGTGTGTAAGTACAACAAGTGTGTGTACGTGTGTGTAAGTGTGGGTAAGTCTAAGTGAGTACGTGTAAGTAGGTATAAGTGCGTGTATGTGCGTATAAGTATATGTAAGTGCATGTAAGTGTGTGTAAGTGCGTGTAAGTGCGTGTCAGTGCGTGTAAATGCGTGTGCGTGCGTGTGAGTGGGTATAAGTATGTGTAAGTGCGTGTAAGAGCATGTAAGTCCGTATGAGTATGTGTAAGTGTGTAAAAGTGCGTGTAAGTGCGTGTGAGTGTGTGTATGTGCGGATGAGTATGTGTAAGTGCGTGTGAGTGCGTGTAAGTGTGTGTAAGTGCATGTAAGTGCGTGTAAGTGCGTGTAAGTACGTGGAAGTGTGTCTAGGTACGTTTAAGGCAGAATTAGTACATGTAAGTGCATGTAAGTACATGTAAATGTGTTTGATTGCGTGTGAGTACGTGTGAGTGTGTGTTAGTGCATGTGAGTGCTCGTAAGTGCGTATACATACGTGTGAGTGCGTGTAAGTGTGTGTAAGTGCGTGCAAGTGCGTGTAACTGTGTGTAAGTACGTGTGAGTGTGTGTGAGTGCGTGTGAGTACGTGTGAGTGCGTGTAAGTACGTGTAAGTGCACGTAAATACGTGTGAGTGCGTGTGAGTATGTGTAAATGCGTGTAAGTACGTGTAAGTGCATGTGAGTACGTGTAAGTACATGTCAGTACGTGTAAGTGCGTGTAAGTCCGTGTAAATATGTGTAAGTACATGTAAGTATGTGTAAGTGCGTGTAAGTGTGTGTGAGTACGTGTAAGTGCGAGTGAGTACGTGTAAGTGCCTGTGAGTGCGTATAAATGTGTGCAAGAGCGTGTAAGTGTGTGTAAGTGCGTGGAAGTGTGTGTAAGTGCGTGTCAGTGCATGTAAGTGCGTGTAAGTGCATTTTAATGCGTCTGAGTGTGTGTAAGTGCGTGGGAGTGCATGTAAGTGCGTGTGAGTGCGTGTAAGTACGTGTAAGTGCGTATAAGTGTGTGTAAGTGTGTCTAAGTGCGTGTAAGTGCGTGTAAGTGTGTGTAAATGTGTGTGAGCGTGTGCAAGTACGTGTGAGTGCGTGTAAGTGCGTGTGAGTAGGAGAAGTGCATGTAAGTGTGTCTAAGTGCCTCTGAGTACGTGTGAGTGCGTGTGAGTACGAATAAATGTGTATAAGTGCATCTAGGTGTGCGTAAGTAGGTGTAAGTACGTGTAAGTACATGTGAGTGTGTGTAAAAGTGTCTGAGTGCGTGTGAGTGCGTGTAAGTATGTGTAAGTGGGTGTAAGTACGTGTAAGTATGTGTAAGTGCGTGTAAGTACGTGTAAGTACGTGTAAGTACGTGTAAGTGTGTGTAAGTGTGTATCAGTGCGTGTAAGTACGTGTAAATGCGTGTAAGTGCGTGTAAGTGCATGTGAGTGCGTGTAAGTCCGTGTAAGTGCGTGTGAGTACATGCAAGTATGTGTAAGTGTATGTTAGTGCGTGCTAGTGCTTGTAAGTATGTGAAAATGTGTGTAAGTCCGTGTGAGTGCGTGTAAGTACGTGTAAGTGCGTGTGAGTTCGTGTAAGTGTGTGTGAGTATGTGTGAGTGTGTGTGAGTGGGTGTGAGTTCGTGTAAGTGTGTTTAAGTGTGTATAAGTCTGTGTAAGTGTGTGTAAGTGCATGTATGTCCGTATAAGTACGTATAAGTACGTGTAAGTGCGTGTAAACACATGTGAGTGCGTGTAAGTGCATGTGAGTATGTGTTAGTGCGTGTGAGTGCGTGTAAGTGCGTGTAAGTACGTGTAAGTGTGTGTAAGTGCGTATAAGACCGTGTAAGTGCGTGTGAGTCCGTGTAAGTGCGTGTGAGTGTATAAGTGTATGTGAGTATGTGTAAGTGTGTGTAAGTGCATGTAAGTATGTGTAAGTGCGTGTAACTGTGTGTAAGTGTGTGTAAGTGTGTTTAAGTGCGTGTGAGTGCGTGTAAGTGTATGTAAGTGCATGGAAGTGCGTGTAAGTACGTGTAAGTGCATGCAAGTGCGTGTAAGTCTGTGTAAGTGTGTGTAAGTACTTGTAAGTGCGTGTAAGTGCGTGTGAGTGTGTGTACATACGAGTGTGTGCGTGTAAGTGCGTGTGAGTGCGTGTAAGTGTGTGTAAGTGTGTGTAAGTATGTGTAAGTGCGTGTAAGTGTGTGGAAGTGTGTCTACTTGCGTGTAAGTCTGTGTAAGTGCGTGTAAATGTGTGTGAGTGCATGTAAGTGCGTGTGAGTGCATGTAAGTCTGTGTGAGTGCATGCAAGTGCGTGTAAGTATGTGTAAATGTGTATGAGTGTGTGTAAGTACATGTGATTGTGTGTAAATGCGTGTGAGTACGTGTAAGTACATGTAAGTGCGTGTTAGTGTGTGTAAGTGTGTCTAAGTGCATAGAAGTGCGTGTAAGTGTGTGTAAATGTGTGTGAGTGCGTGCAAGTGCTTGTGAGTGTGTGTAAGGGTGTGTGAGTGGGAGTAAGTGCATGTAAGTGTGTGTAAGCACCTGTGAGAATGTAAGAGTGCGTGCTAGTACGTGTAAGTGTGTGTAAGTGCGTGTAAGTGCGTGTAAGTATGTGTAAGCGCATGTAAATGTGTGTTTGTGCGTATAAGTACGTGTAAGTTGGTGTAAGTGTGTATAAGTACAGCAAGTGTGTGTAAGTGTGTGGAAGTGGGTGTAAGTGTGTGTAAGTTTGTATAAGTGTGTGTGAATGCGTGTAAGTGAGTGTAAGTGCGTGTAAGTGGCATAAGTACGTGTAAGTGGGTATAAGTGTGTGTAAGTTTGTGTAAGTGCGTGTACATGCGTGTAAATGCATATGAGTGTGTGTGAGTGTGTGTAAGTACGTGTAAGTCTGTGTAAGTGTGTGTAAGTCCGTGTAAGTACGTGTAAGTGCGTGTAAGTGTGTGTAAGTACGTGTGAGTGCGTGTAAGTGTGAGTGATTGCGTATAAGTGTGTTTGAGTATGTGTAAGTGTGTGTAAGAGTGTGTAAGTCCATGTAAGTGCGTGTAAGTGCGTGGAAGTATGTGTAAGTGTGTGTAAGTCCGTGTAACTTTGTTTAAATGCGTATGAGTGTGTGTAAGTGCGTGTGAGTGTGTGTAAGTGTATGCGAGTCTTTGCAAGTGCGTGTAACTGCGTGTAGGTATGTGTGAGTATGTGTCATTGCGTGTGAGTACGTGTGAGTGCGTGTAAGAGCGTGTAAGTGCATGTAAATGCATGTGAGTGCATGTGTGTACGTGTAAGTACGTGTAAGTACGTATAAGTGCGTGTGAGTGCGTGTGAGTGTGTATGAGTATGTGTAAGTACGTGTAAGAGCATGTAAGTCCGTGTAAGTATGAGTAAGTGCATGAAAGTGTGTGTAAGTGCGTGTGAGTGTGTGTAAGTGCGAGTGAGTGTGTGTAAGTGCGTGTGAGTGCGTGTATGTGTGTGTAAGTGCATGTAAGTACGTGTAAGTGCATGTAAGTGAGTGGAAGTGTGTCTAAGAACGTGTCAGTGTGAGTTAGTATGTGTAAGTTTGTGTACGTGCGTGTAAATTTGTGTGAGTGCGTGTAAGTATGTATGAGTGCATGTTAGTGCGTGTGAGTACATGTAAGTGTGTGTAAGTATGTGTGAGCGTGTGTAAGTGTGTGTGAGTACGTGCAAGTGCGTGTAACTGTGTGTAAGAGCCTGTGAGTGCGTGTGAGTGCATGTGAGTAGGTGTGAGTGCGTGTAAGTGCGTGTAAGTGCATGGAAGTGTTTGTGAGTGTGTGTGAGTGTGTGTAAGTGCATGTAAGTGCATGTAAGTGCGTATGAGTGCGTGTAAGTGCGTATTAGTATGTATAAGAGTGCGTAAGTCCGTGTAAGTATGTATAAGTGCGTGTAAGTGCGTGTAAGTACGTTTAAGTGCATGTGAGTACGTGTAAGTACAAGTGAGTACGTGTAAGTGCGTGTGAGTACATGTAAATTAGTGCAAGTGTGAGTAAGTGTATGTACGTGTGTGTAAGTGCGTGTAAGTACATGTAAGTATGTGTAAGTGTGTGTAAATGTGTCTGAGTGCGTGTAAGTGCGTGTGAGTGCATGTACGTGCGTGTGAGTACGTATAAGTGCGTGTAAGTACGTGTTAGCGTGTGTAAGTGTGTTTAAATGTGTCTGTAACTGCGTATAAGTACGTGTAAATACGTGTGAGTGCGTGCAAGTGCGTGTGAGTGCGTGTAAGTGCGTGTGAGTGGGAGTAAGTGCATGTAAGTGTGTGTAAGTGCCTACGAGTGCGTAAGAGTATGTGTAAGTGTGTGTAAGTGTGTGTAAGTGTGTGTAAGTGCATGTAAGTATGTGTAAGTGCATGTAAGTGTGTCTGTGTACCTGTAAGTGGGCATGAGTGCGTGTGAGTGCGTGTAAGTATGTGTAAGTGCATGAAACTATGTGTACGTATGTGTAAGTACGTGTAACTGTGTGTACGTACATGTAAGTGCCTGTAGCTCCGTGTAAGTGCATGTTAGTGCGTTTAAGTGCGTGTAAATGCGTGTATGTACATGTAAGTTTATGTGAGTGTTTGTAAGTCCGTGTAAGTGCGTGTGAGTGCATACAAGTTCGTGTAAGTGTGTGTAAGTACGTGTAAGTACTTGTAAGTACGTGAAAATACGTGAACATGCGTGTGAGTGCGTGTAAGTGTGTATAAATGTGTGTGTGTGTGCGTGTAAGTATGCGTGAGTGCATGTGAGTACGTATGAGAGCGTATAAGTGCGTGTAAGTTTGTAGACGTGCGTGTAAGTGTGTGTAAGTGTGTCTAAGTATGTGTTAGTGCATGTAAGTGTGTATAAGTGTGTGTAAATGCGTGTGAGTATGTGTAAGTGTGTGTGAGTCTGTGTTAGTGCGTGTGAGTGCGTGTAAGTGCGTGTAAGTATGTGTAATTACGTGTAAGTACGTGTGAGTGTGTGTAAGCGTGTTTAAGTGCGTGTAAGTCCGTGTAAGTGTGTGTGAGTGCGTGTGAGTGTGTGTGAGTGTATAAGTGCGTGTCAGTATGCATAAGTGTGTGTAAGTGCATAGAAGTGTGTGTAAGTGCGTGTAAGTGCGTGTAAGTGTGTTTAAGTGCGTGTAAGTGCGTGTGAGTGCGTGTAAGTATGTGTAAGTGCGTGGAAATGCGTGTAAGTGTGTAGAAGTACTTGTAAGTGCATGTAAGTGCGTGTAAGTACGTGTGAGTATGTGTAAGTACGTGTAGGTGCGTATAAGTTCGTACAAGTGTGTATGTGAGTGCCTGTAAGTACATGTAAGTGCGTGTATGTTTTTGTAAGTGTGTGTAAGTGCCTGTAAGAGCGTGTAAGTGTGTGTTAGTGTGTGTAAATGCGAGTAAGTTCCTGTAGGTGCATGTGAGTGTGTGGAAGTGCGTGTAAGTACGTGTAAGTGCATGTAAGTACGTGTAAGTATGTGGAAGTGTGTCTAAGTGCGTGTAAGTCCGTGTAAGTACGTGTAAATGCGTATAAGTGCATGTAAGTGCGTGTAAATGCATGTAAGTGTGTGTGAGTGTGTGTGAGTGTGTGTAAGTGCATTTAAGTACATGTAAGTGCATGTGAGGGCGTGTAAGTGCGTGTCAATGTGTATAAGTACGTGTAAGTCTGTGAAAGTATGTGTAAGTATGTGTAAGTGCGTGGAAGTGCATGCAAGTGTGTGTGAATACGTGTAAGAGCGAGTGAGTGTGTGTATGTGCGTGTGAGTGCGTGTAAGTGTGTGCAAGTGTGTAAGTGTGTGTAACTGCGTGTATGTGTAAGTACGTGTAAGTGCGTGTAAGTGTGAGTAAGTGCGTGTAAATGTGTGTGAGTGTGTGTGAGTGCGTATCAGTACGTGTAAGTGCGTGTGAGTGCGTGTAAGTGTGTGCAAGTGCGTGTAAGTCGGTGTAAGTGTGTCTAAGTATGTGTAAGTTGTATAAGTGCGTGAAAATGCGTGTGAGTACGTGCAAGTGCGTGTGAGTGCGTGTAAGTGCGTTTGAGTGGGAGTAAGTGTATGTAAGTGTGTGCAAGTTTGTGTGAGTGGGTGTGAGTGCGTGTAAGTGCGTGTAAGTGTATGTAAGTATGTGTAAGTGCGTGTAAGTACGTGTAAGCGTGTGTAAGTGTATGTATATGCGTATAACTGTGGTTAAGTTTGTGTAAGTGTGTGTAAGTGCAGCAAGTGTGTGTAAGTGCGTGTACGTGCGGATAAGTACATGTGAGTATGTGCAAGTGCGTGTAAGTTTGTATAAGTGTGTGTGAGAACATGTGAGTGTGTGTAAGTACGTGTAAGTACATGTAAGCGTATACGTCTGTGTAAGTGCGTGTAAGTGCACATAAGTACGTGTAAGCGCATGTGAGTGCGTGTAAGTGCGAATGAGTACGTGTAAGTGCGTGTGAGTGCGTATACGTGTGTGTAAGTGCGTATAAGTACGTGTAAGTGCGTGTAAGTGCGTGGAAGTGTATATGTGCGTGTAAGTCCGTGTAAGTGCGTGTAAATGCGTGTGATTGCATGTAACTACATGTGAGTGCGTATAAGTGTGTGTGAGTGTATGCAAGTGCGTGTAACTGCCTGTAAGTACATGTGAGTGCGTGTAAGTGCGTGTGAGTACGTGTGAGTGCGTCTAAGTGTGTGTAAGTGCATGTAAGTGCGTGTGAGTGTGTGTGAGTGCGTGTAAGTACGTGTAAGTGTGTATAAGTACGTGTGAGTGTGTGTAAGTGCGTGACAGTACATGTAAGTGCGTGTAAGTCCGTGTAAGTATGTGTAAGTGCGTGTAAGTGTGTGTAAGTGCGTGTAAGTGCGTGTGAGAATGTGTAATTACGAGTGAGTATATGTAAGTGCGTGTGAGTGCATGTAAATATGTGCAAGTACGTGCAAGTGCGTGTAAGTGCGTTTAAGTGTATCTGCATGTACATGTAAGTGCGTGGAAGTGCGTATAAGTGCGTGTAAATCCATGTGAGTGTGTGTAAGTGAATGTGAATGTGTGTAAGTGCGTGTGAGTGTGTGTAAGTGTACAGAAGTGCGTGTAAATGTGTATATGTGTGTCTAAGTGCGTGTAAGTGTGTGTAAGTGTATGTAAATGTGTGTGAGTGTATGCAAGTGCATGTGAGTGCGTGTAAGTGCATGTGAGTGGGAGTAAGTGCATACAAGTGTGTGTAAGTACCTGTGAGTGCGTATGAGTGTGTGTAAGTGTGTGTAAGTATGTGTAAGTGCGTGTAAGTGCGTGTACGTATGTGTAGGTGTGTATCAGTATGTGTATGTGCGTATAAGTGCATGTAAGTTTGTGTAAGTGTGTGTAAGTGCAGCAAGTGTGTCTCACTGTGTGTAAGTACGGGTAAGTGCGTGTGAGTGCATATAAGTACGTGTAAGTTTGTGTAAGTACGTGTGAGTGCGTGTGAGTGCGTGTAAGTGCGTGTAAGTGCGTGTAAGTACGTGTAAGTGCGTGTAAGTGTGTGTAAGTGCGTGTAAGTGTGTGTAAATGCGTGGGAGTACGTGTTAGTGCGTGTGAGTGTGTTTTAGTGCGTGTAAGTGCTTGTAAGTCCGTGTAAGTGTGTGTGAGTGTGTGTAAGTGCGTGTGAGTAGGTATGAGTGTGTGTAAGTGCGTGTAAGTACGTGTAAGTCCGTGGAAGTCGGTGTAAGTGTGTTTACGTGTGCGTAACTGTGTGTAAGTATGTATAAGTGCGTGTGAGTGCGTGTAAGTGTGTATGAGTATACGTGAGTGTGTGTAAGTATGCGTACGTGCGTGTGAGTATGTGTAGTGTGTGAAAGTGTGTGTAAGTACATGTAAGTGCGTGTAAGTGCGTGTTACTGCGAGGAAGTGCGTGTCAGTGTGTGTAAGTGCGTATAAGTGTGTGTATGTGCGTCTGAGTATATGTAAGTCTGTGTAAGTGTGTGTTAGTGCGTGTAAGTGAGTGTAAGTGTGTGTGAATGTGTATGAATGCGTGTAAATGCATGCAAGTATGTGTAAGTGCATGTGAGTATGTGTAAGTGTGTGTAAGTACGTGTAAGTGTGTGTTAGTGCGTGTGAGTGTGTGTAAGTGCGTGTAAGTCCGTATAAGTGTGTGTGAGTATGTGCAAGTGCGTGCAAGTGCGTGTAAGTGCGTGTAAGTGTATGTAAGTGTGCGTAAGTGCATGGAAGTACGTGTAAGTGTGTGTGAGTGCGTGTAAGTGTGTGTAAGTGCGTTTAAGTTTGGGTGAGTCCGTGTAAGTCCGTGTAAGTGTGTGTAGGTGTGTGTAAGTATGTGTAAGTGCCTGTGAGTGCGTGTAAGTTTGTGTATGTGCATGTAAGTGTGTGTAAGTGCGTGTTAGTACGTGTAAGTGCGTGTGAGTGTGTAAGTGCATGTGAGTGCGTGTAAGTGTGTGTAAGTGTGTGTAAGTGCGTGTAAGTACGTGTCAATGCATGTCAGTACGTGTAAGTACGTGTGAGTGCATGTAAGTGCGTGTAAGTGTATGTGAGTTTGTGTAAGTGTGTGTGAGTACGTCTAAGTGCGTGTAAGTGCGTGTGAGTGCGTGTGAGTGTGTAGAAGTGTGTGTAAGTGTGTATAAGTCTGTGTAAGTCCGTGTAAGTGCGTGTAAGTGTGTG
>SZWC01002018.1:0-85981 GCA_023375785.1 Penium margaritaceum | reverse complement strand
TGTGAGTTTGTGTAAGTGTGTGTGAGTACGTCTAAGTGCGTGTAAGTGCGTGTGAGTGCGTGTGAGTGTGTAGAAGTGTGTGTAAGTGTGTATAAGTCTGTGTAAGTCCGTGTAAGTGCGTGTAAGTGTGTGCAAGTGTGTGTAAGTGCTTGTAAGTACGTGTTAGTGTGTGTAAGTGCGTATAAATGCGTGTGAGTGCGTGTAAGTGTGTGTGAGTACTTGTGAGTGTGTGTAAGTGTGTGGAAGTGTGTGTAAGTACGTGTAAGTGCGTGTAAGTACGTGTAAGTGCATGTAACTGCGTGTTACTGCCTCTAAGTATGTGTCAGTGAATATGAGTGCGTGTATATGCGTGTAAATATGTGTAAGTGCGTGTTAGTGTGTGTAAGTCCGTGTAAGTGTGTGTGAGTGCCTGCAAGTGCTTGTAAGTGTGTGTAAAAATGTATTAGTGCGTGTGCGTGCTTGAACGTACGTGTAAGTGAGTGTGAGTGCGTGTAAATGTATGTAAGTGCATTGAGTACTTGTAAGTGTGTGTGAGTGCGTATGAGTGCGTGTGAGTACGTGTAAGTACGTGTAAATGTGTGTACGTATGTGTAAGTGTGTATAAGTGTGTCTAAGTGCATGTAAGTACGTGTAAATGTGTGTACGTATGTGTAAGTGTGTATAAGTGTGTCTAAGTGCATGTAAGTACGTGTAAATGTGTGTACGTATGTGTAAGTGTGTATAAGTGTGTCTAAGTGCATGTAAGTACGTGTAAATGTGTGTACGTATGTGTAAGTGTGTATAAGTGTGTCTAAGTGCATGTAAGTACGTGTAAATGTGTGTACGTATGTGTAAGTGTGTATAAGTGTGTCTAAGTGCATGTAAGTACGTGTAAATGTGTGTACGTATGTGTAAGTGTGTATAAGTGTGTCTAAGTGCATGTAAGTACGTGTAAATGTGTGTACGTATGTGTAAGTGTGTATAAGTGTGTCTAAGTGCATGTAAGTACGTGTAAATGTGTGTACGTATGTGTAAGTGTGTATAAGTGTGTCTAAGTGCATGTAAGTACGTGTAAATGTGTGTACGTATGTGTAAGTGTGTATAAGTGTGTCTAAGTGCATGTAAGTACGTGTAAATGTGTGTACGTATGTGTAAGTGTGTATAAGTGTGTCTAAGTGCATGTAAGTACGTGTAAATGTGTGTACGTATGTGTAAGTGTGTATAAGTGTGTCTAAGTGCATGTAAGTACGTGTAAATGTGTGTACGTATGTGTAAGTGTGTATAAGTGTGTCTAAGTGCATGTAAGTACGTGTAAATGTGTGTACGTATGTGTAAGTGTGTATAAGTGTGTCTAAGTGCATGTAAGTACGTGTAAATGTGTGTACGTATGTGTAAGTGTGTATAAGTGTGTCTAAGTGCATGTAAGTACGTGTAAATGTGTGTACGTATGTGTAAGTGTGTATAAGTGTGTCTAAGTGCATGTAAGTACGTGTAAATGTGTGTACGTATGTGTAAGTGTGTATAAGTGTGTCTAAGTGCATGTAAGTACGTGTAAATGTGTGTACGTATGTGTAAGTGTGTATAAGTGTGTCTAAGTGCATGTAAGTACGTGTAAATGTGTGTACGTATGTGTAAGTGTGTATAAGTGTGTCTAAGTGCATGTAAGTACGTGTAAATGTGTGTACGTATGTGTAAGTGTGTATAAGTGTGTCTAAGTGCATGTAAGTACGTGTAAATGTGTGTACGTATGTGTAAGTGTGTATAAGTGTGTCTAAGTGCATGTAAGTACGTGTAAATGTGTGTACGTATGTGTAAGTGTGTATAAGTGTGTCTAAGTGCATGTAAGTACGTGTAAATGTGTGTACGTATGTGTAAGTGTGTATAAGTGTGTCTAAGTGCATGTAAGTACGTGTAAATGTGTGTACGTATGTGTAAGTGTGTATAAGTGTGTCTAAGTGCATGTAAGTACGTGTAAATGTGTGTACGTATGTGTAAGTGTGTATAAGTGTGTCTAAGTGCATGTAAGTACGTGTAAATGTGTGTACGTATGTGTAAGTGTGTATAAGTGTGTCTAAGTGCATGTAAGTACGTGTAAATGTGTGTACGTATGTGTAAGTGTGTATAAGTGTGTCTAAGTGCATGTAAGTACGTGTAAATGTGTGTACGTATGTGTAAGTGTGTATAAGTGTGTCTAAGTGCATGTAAGTACGTGTAAATGTGTGTACGTATGTGTAAGTGTGTATAAGTGTGTCTAAGTGCATGTAAGTACGTGTAAATGTGTGTACGTATGTGTAAGTGTGTATAAGTGTGTCTAAGTGCATGTAAGTACGTGTAAATGTGTGTACGTATGTGTAAGTGTGTATAAGTGTGTCTAAGTGCATGTAAGTACGTGTAAATGTGTGTACGTATGTGTAAGTGTGTATAAGTGTGTCTAAGTGCATGTAAGTACGTGTAAATGTGTGTACGTATGTGTAAGTGTGTATAAGTGTGTCTAAGTGCATGTAAGTACGTGTAAATGTGTGTACGTATGTGTAAGTGTGTATAAGTGTGTCTAAGTGCATGTAAGTACGTGTAAATGTGTGTACGTATGTGTAAGTGTGTATAAGTGTGTCTAAGTGCATGTAAGTACGTGTAAATGTGTGTACGTATGTGTAAGTGTGTATAAGTGTGTCTAAGTGCATGTAAGTACGTGTAAATGTGTGTACGTATGTGTAAGTGTGTATAAGTGTGTCTAAGTGCATGTAAGTACGTGTAAATGTGTGTACGTATGTGTAAGTGTGTATAAGTGTGTCTAAGTGCATGTAAGTACGTGTAAATGTGTGTACGTATGTGTAAGTGTGTATAAGTGTGTCTAAGTGCATGTAAGTACGTGTAAATGTGTGTACGTATGTGTAAGTGTGTATAAGTGTGTCTAAGTGCATGTAAGTACGTGTAAATGTGTGTACGTATGTGTAAGTGTGTATAAGTGTGTCTAAGTGCATGTAAGTACGTGTAAATGTGTGTACGTATGTGTAAGTGTGTATAAGTGTGTCTAAGTGCATGTAAGTACGTGTAAATGTGTGTACGTATGTGTAAGTGTGTATAAGTGTGTCTAAGTGCATGTAAGTACGTGTAAATGTGTGTACGTATGTGTAAGTGTGTATAAGTGTGTCTAAGTGCATGTAAGTACGTGTAAATGTGTGTACGTATGTGTAAGTGTGTATAAGTGTGTCTAAGTGCATGTAAGTACGTGTAAATGTGTGTACGTATGTGTAAGTGTGTATAAGTGTGTCTAAGTGCATGTAAGTACGTGTAAATGTGTGTACGTATGTGTAAGTGTGTATAAGTGTGTCTAAGTGCATGTAAGTACGTGTAAATGTGTGTACGTATGTGTAAGTGTGTATAAGTGTGTCTAAGTGCATGTAAGTACGTGTAAATGTGTGTACGTATGTGTAAGTGTGTATAAGTGTGTCTAAGTGCATGTAAGTACGTGTAAATGTGTGTACGTATGTGTAAGTGTGTATAAGTGTGTCTAAGTGCATGTAAGTACGTGTAAATGTGTGTACGTATGTGTAAGTGTGTATAAGTGTGTCTAAGTGCATGTAAGTACGTGTAAATGTGTGTACGTATGTGTAAGTGTGTATAAGTGTGTCTAAGTGCATGTAAGTACGTGTAAATGTGTGTACGTATGTGTAAGTGTGTATAAGTGTGTCTAAGTGCATGTAAGTACGTGTAAATGTGTGTACGTATGTGTAAGTGTGTATAAGTGTGTCTAAGTGCATGTAAGTACGTGTAAATGTGTGTACGTATGTGTAAGTGTGTATAAGTGTGTGTAAGTGCGTGTAAGTGTGTGTGAGTGTGTGTAAGTGCATATAAGTTTGTGTACGTGTATGTGAGTATGTGTAAGTGCGTGTAAGTGCGTGTAAGTGCGTATAAGTACGTGTAAGTGTGTGTAAGTGTGTGTAAGTACGTGCAAGCGCGTGTAAGTATGTGTCAATGCGTCTGAGTAGGTGTAAGTGCGTGTGAGTACGTATAAGTGCGTGTAAGTGTGTGTAAGTTCGTGTAAGTGTGTGTGAGTACGTGTAAGTACATGTAAGTTTGTGTGAGTGCGTGTAAGTGCGTGTAAGTGTATGTAAGTGCCTGTAAGTGCGTGTAGGTTTGTGTAAGTGTGTGTAAATACATGTGTGTACTTGTAAGTGTGTGTGAGTATGTGTGAGTGCGTGTAAGTGTGTGTAAGTATGTGTATGTATGTATAAGTGTGTGTAAGTACGTGTAAGTGCGTGTAAGTGCATGTTACGACGTGTAAGTGCGTGTCAGTGCATGTAAGTGCGTGTAAATGTGTGTAAGTGCGTATAAGTACGTGTGAGTGTGTGTGAGTGCGTATAAGTGCGTGTAAGTGCGTATGAGTACGTTTAAGTGCGTGTGAGTGCATGTGACTGCGTGTGACTGCGTGTAAGTGCATATAAGTACGTGTAAGTACGTGTAAGTATGTGTAAGTGTGTGTAAGTGTGTGTTAGTACATGTAAGTGCGTGTAAGTGTGTGTAAATGTGTGTGAGTGTGTGTAAGTACATGTGAGTGCCTGTAAGTGCCAATGAGTGCATGTAAGTGCGTATACGTGCGTGTAAGTGCATGTGAGTGTGTGTAAACACGTATGAATGCGTGTAAGTACGTGTAAAAGTGTGTGAGTGTGAGCAAGTGTGTGCAAGTGCGTGTAAGTGCGTATAAGTGCGTGTAAGTGCGTGTAAGGGCATGGAAGTGCGTGTAAGTGCGTGTGAGTGCATGTAAGTGTGTGTAACTGCATTTAAGTTTATGTTAGTCCGTGTAAGTCCGTGGGAGTGTGTAAGTGCGTGCAAGTACGTGTAAGTGCATGTGAGTGCGTGTGAGTGTGTGTAAGTGTGTGTAAGTATGTGTTAGTGCATGTAAGTGTGTGTATGTGTGTATGAGTATGTAAGTGCGTGTGAGTACGTGTAAGTGTGTGTAAGTGCATGTAAGTGCATGTAAGTGCGTGTAAGTACGTGTCAATGCATGTGAGTACATGTAAGTGCGTGAGTGTGTGTAAGTGTGTGTAGGTGTGTGTAAGTTTGTGTGAGTGTCTGTGAGTGTGTGTAAGTATGTGCAAGTACGTGTTAGTACGTGTAAGTGTGTGTAAGTACGTGTAAGTGTGTGCAAGTATGTTTGAGTGCGTGTAAGTGTGTGTAAGTGTGTGTAAATGTGTGTGAGTGTGTGTAAGTGTGTTTGAATACGTGTGAGTACATGTAAGTGTGTATAAGTACGTGTAAGTACGTATAAGTGCGTGTAAGTGTGTGTAAGTACGTGTAAGTGTGTGTAAGTAGGTGTAACTCCATGTAAGTGCCGGTCAGTGCATGTAAGTGTGTGTAAATGCATCTAAGTACGTGCAAGTGGGTGGGAGTGTGTGTAAGTCTGTGTAAGTGTGTGTGAGTACGTGTAAGTGTGTGTAAGTGTGTGTAAGTGCGTGTAAGTGCATGTAGGTACGTGAAAGTACGTGTAAGTACGTGTGAGTGTGAGTAAGTGCGTGTAAGTGTGTACGAGTACATGTAAGTGCGTGTGAGTGTGTATGAGTATGTGTAAGTACGTATAAGTGTGTGTAAATACGTGTTTGTGTGTGTAAGTGCGTGTAAGTGTGTGTTAGTACGTGTAAGTACGTGTAAGTGTGTGTAAATGCGTGAGCCAGTGTAAGTAGGTGTGAGTGCGTGTAAGTGCGTGTGAGTGCATGTAAGTGCGTGTAAGTACGTGTAAGTACGTCTAAGTGTGTGTGAGTGTGTGTAAGTGCGTGTAAGTATGTGTAAGTACGTGTAAATGTGTGTGAGTGTGTGAAAGTATGTGTGAGTACGTGTGAGTGTGTTTAAGTGTATGTAAGTGCGTGTAAGTGTGTGTAAGTGCGTGTAAGTACATGTAAGTACGTGTTAGTGTGTGTAAGTGCGTGTAATTGCGTGTAAGTGCGTGTCAGTGTATGTAAGTGCGTGTAAATGGGTGTAAGTTTGTGTAAGTGTGTGTGAGTGTCTGTAAGTCCGTGTAAGAGTGTGTGAGAATGTGTAAGTGTGTGTAAGAGTGTGTAAGTACGGGGAAGTGCATGTAAGTACGTGAAAGTACATGTAAGTGCGTGTGAGTGTGTGTAAGTACGTGTAAGTGTTTATGAGGACGTGTAAGTACGTGTGAGTACGTGTGAGTGCGTGTGAGTACGTCTAAGTACGCGTAAGTGTGTGTAAGTACGTAAAAGTGTTTGGAAGTGCTTATAAGTACGTGTTAGTGCGTGTAAGTGCGTGTAAGTGTGTGTAAATGCGTGTGAGTGCGTATAAGTGCGTGTGAGTGCATGTAAGTGCATGTGAGTACATGTAAGTGTGTGTACGTGCGTGTATGTGCGTGTGAGTGTGTGTGTGTATGTGTGTGTATGTTCCTGTAAGTCCATGTAAGTGTGTATGAGTGCGTGCAAGTGCGCGCAAGTGCGTGTAAGTGTGTGTAAGTACGTGTACGTCCATGCAAGTGCGTATAAGTACGGGTGAGTGCGCATAAGTGCATGTAAGTTTGTGTTAGTGCGTGTAAGTGTGTGGAAGCGCGTGTAAGTGCATGTAGTTGTGTGTAAGTGCACGTAAGTGCATGTAAATGCGTGTAAGTGTATGTGAGTGCGTGTAAGTACGTGTAAGTATGTGCAAGTGCGTGTAAGTGCGTGTAAGTACGTGTAGGTATGTACACGTTTGTATAAGTGCTTGTAAGTACGTGTTAGTGCGTGTAACTCCGTGTAACTGCGTGTAAGTGTGTGTAAGTGCGTGTAAGTGGAAGTAAGTTTTTGTAAGTGTGTGTAAGTGCGTGTAAGTATGTGTAAGTTCGTCTAAGTCCATATAAGTGCGTCTAAGTGCGTGTACGTTTGTGCAAGTGCGTGAAAGTGCGTATACGTACATGTAAGCGCGTGAAAGTGCGTGTAAGTGCATGTAAGTGCGTGTAAGTGCATATAAGTACGTGTAAGTGCATGTAAAGTGCGTATAAGTGTGTGTAAGTAGGTGTAAGTGCGTGCAAGTGTACATAAGTACGTGTAAGTACGTGTAAGTGCGTGTAATTGTGTGCATGTGCATCCAAGTGTGTATAAGTACGTGTAAGTGTGTGTAAGCATGTGTAAGTGCGTGTAAGAGCGCGTAATTGGATGTAAGTGTGTGTAAGTGTGTGTAAGTTTGTGTAAGTTTGTATAAATATGTGTAAGTGTGTGTAAGTTCGTATAAGTGCATGTAAGTACGTATGAGTTTGTGTCAGTGCATGTAAGTATGTGTAAGCGCATGTAAGTGTGTGTAAGTGTGTGTAAAAGCGTGTAAGTGTGTGTAAGTGCGTGTAAGTGGGTAAACGTTTGTGTAAGTGTGTGTAAGTGTTTGTAAGTACGTGAAAGTGCGTGAAAGTGCTTGTAATTATGTGCAAGTTTGTGTATGTTTGTGTAAGTTTGTGTAAGTGCGTGTAAGTTTGTGTAAGTACGTGTAAGTGCGTGTAAGTTTGTGTGAGTGCGTGTAAGTGTGTGTAAGTACGTGTAAGTGTGTGTAAGTGTGTGTAAGTGTGTGTAAGTGCGTGTAAGTGTATGTAAGTGCGTGTGAGTGCGTGTAAGTGCTTGTGAGTGCCTGTAAGTTTGTGAAAGTGCATGCAAGTACGTGTAAGTTTGTGTAAGTGCGTGTATGTACGTGTACATTCGTGTAAGTGCGTGTAAGTACGTGTAAGTGCTCGTAAGTATGTGTAAGTTCATGTAAGTGTGTGTAAGTGCGTGTAAGTGCATGTAATTACGTGTAAGTACATGGAAGTGCATCTAAATGCATGTAAGTATGTGTGAGTGCGTATAAGTGCGTGTAAGTACGTGCAAGTGCCTGTAAGTGCGTGTAAGTGCGTGTAAATGCGTATACGTTCTTTAAAGTACGCGTAAGTGCGTGTAATTATGTATAAGTACATATAACTGCATATAAGTGTGTGTAAGTACGTGTAAGTACATGTCAACGTGTGTAAGTGCGTGTAAGTACGTGTAAGTTTGTGTAAGTGCATGTAAGTGCGTGTAAGTGCGAGTAAGTGCATGGAAGTGCATGTAAGTGTGTGTAAGTACATGTAAGTATGCGCACGTGCGTGTAAGTGCTTGTAAAATGCATGTAACTGTGTGTAAGTGTGTGCAAGTGTGCGTAAGTGTGTATAAGTATGTATACGTGCATGTAAGTATGTGTACGTTTATGTAAGTATGTGTAAGTATGTGTAAGTATGTGTTAGTGCGAGTAAGTGCGTGTAAGTATGTGTAAGTACGTGTAAGTTTGTGTAAGTGGATGTAAGTGCGTGAAAATGTGTGTAAGTGTGTTTCAGTGTGTGTAAGTACGTGTAAGTGCATGTTAGTGTATGTAAGTACGCGTAAATACATGTAAGTACGTGTAAGTGCATGCCAATGCGTGCCAGTGTGTGCCATTGCGTGTAAGTTTGTGTAAGTGCATGTAAGTACGTGTACGTGTGTATACGTGCGTATAACTATGTGCAAGTACGTCTAAGTGTAAGTGTGTGTGAGTGTGTGTAAGTTTGTATGAGTTTGTGTCAGTGTGTCTAAGTGTGTGTAAGTGCATATAAGTGTGTGTTAGTTTGTGTAAGTGCATATACGTGCATGTAAGTGCGTGTAAGTGTGTGTAAGTGTGTGCAAGTGTGTGTAAGTGCATGCAAATGTGTGCAAGTACATGTTAGTACGTATTAGTGTGTGTAAGTGCGTGTAAGTACGTGCCAGTGTGTGCAAGTGTGTGTACGTTTGTGTAAGTGTGTGTAAGTACGTGTAAGTACGTGTAAGTACGTGTAAGTGCTTCTAAGTGCGCGTAAGTGCATGTAAGTGAGTGTATGTGCATGTAAGTGCATGTAAGTATGTGTAAGTGTGTGTAAGTGCATGTAAGTGCGTCCAAGTTTGCGTAAGTTTGAGTAAGTACGTGTTAGTGTGTGTACGTTTGTGTAAGTGTGTCTAAGTGCGTGTGAGTTGGTGTTAGTGTGTGTAAGTGAGTGTAAGTGCGTGTAAGCATGTGTAAGTACGTGTAAGTGTGTGTAAGTACCTGTAAGTGCATGTTAGTACGAGTACATGTGTGTGAGAGTGTGTGTAAGTGGGTGTAAGTTTGTATAAGTACGTGTAATTGCGTGTACGTCCGTGTAAGTGCGTGTAAGTGCGTGTAAGTGCACGTAAGTGCGTGTATGTTCGTATCAGTGTGTATATGTGTGTGTAAGTGTGTGTAAGTACGTGTAATGACGTGTAAGTGCATGTAAGTGCATGTGAATGCATGCAAGTGCGTGTGAGTGTGTGTAAGTGCGTGTAAGTGCGTGTAAGTACGTGTAAGTGCGTGTAAGCTCGTGTAAGTGCATGTAACTACGTGTAAGTGTGTGTAAGTGTGTGAAGGTGCGTGTAAGTGCTTATAAGTGTGTGTAAGTGCATATAAGTGCGTGTAAGTGCGTATAAGTGCCTGTAAGTGCCTGTAAAATGCATGTTAGTACTTGTAAGTGTGTGTAAGTGCGTGTAAGTGTTCGTAAGTGTGTGTAAGTGTGTGTAAGTGCGAGTAAGTGTGTGCAACTGCATGCAAGTGCGTGTTAGTGCGTGTAAGTGTGTGTAAGTACGTGTAAGTGTGTGTAAGTGGGTGTAAGTACGTGTAAATATGTGTAAGTGCATGTAAGTTTGTACACGTTCGTGTAAGTATGTGTAAGTTTGTGTAAGTTTGTGTAAGTACGTGTAAGTGCATATGAGTTCATGTCAGTGTGTGTAAGTGCGTGTAATCATGTGTAAGTGTGTGTAAGTGTGTGTAAGTGCGTATTGTATGTGTAAGTCCGTGTGAGTGCGTGTAAGTACGTGTGAGTACGTGTAAGTACGTGTAAGTTTGTGTAAGTGCGTGTAGGTGCATGTACATTCGTGTAAGTACGTGTAAGTGTGTGTAAGTGCGTGTAAGTGCGTGTAAGTGCGTGTAAGTGCGTGTAAGTGCGTGTGAATATGTCTAAGTTTGTGTATGTTCGTGTAATTTTGTGTAAGTGCGTGTAAGTGCGTGTAAGTGCGTGTAAGTGGGTGTAAGTGCGTGTGAGTTCGTGTCACTGCGTGTAAGTGCGTGTAAGTACGTGTAAGTACGTGCAAGTTCTTGTAAGTATGTGTTAGTGCGTGTACGTATGTGTAAGTGCGTGTGAGTGGGTATAAGTGCGTGTGAGTGCGTGTAAGTGCGTGTAAGTACATGTTAGTGCGTGTATATTTGTGTAAGTGCGTGTAAGTGCGTGTACATTTTTGTGAGTGCATATAAGTGCGTGTAAGAGTGCATAAGTATGTGTAAGTTTGTGTACGTACGTGTAAGAGCGTGTAAGTGCGTTTAAGTGCGTGTAATTGGGTGTAAGTGCATGTAAGTGCATGTAAATGCGTGTAAGTGGGTGTGAGTACGTGTAAGTGCGTGTAAGTGCATACAACTGCGTGTAAGTTTGTGTGAGTGCGTGTAAGTGCGTGTAAGTTTGTGTAACTGCATGTAAGTACGTCTAAGTACGTGTAAGTACGTATAACTGTGTGTAAGTGTGTGTAAGTGCGTGTAAGTGTGTGTAAGTACTTGTAAGTACGTTTAAGTGTGTGTAAGTGCGTGTAAGTACATCTTAATGTGTATAAGTGCATGTAAGTACCTGTAAGTTTGTATAAGTGCGTGTAAGTGTGTGTAAGTGTGTGTAAAAGGGTGTAAGTACGCGTAAGTACGTATAAGTGTATGTAAGTAAGCATAAGTATGTGTAAGTGCGTGGAAGTGCGTGTATGTGTGTACAAGTGTGTATAAGTGCGTATAAGTGTGTGTAAATGCATGATAGTACGTATAAGTTCATGTAAGTGCGTGTAAGTATGTATAAGTACTTGTTAGTGCATTTAAGTGTGTGTATGTACGTGTAAGTGTGTGTAACGGCATGTAAGTGTGTACGTTTGTGTAAGTGTGTGTAAGTGCATGTTATTGCGTGTAAGTGCGTGTAAGTGCGTGCAAGTATGTGTAAGTACGTGTAAGTGAGTGTAAGTACGTGTAAGTGCGTGTAATTGTGTGTAAGTGCATGCCAGTGTGTGCTAGTGTGTGCCAGTGCGTGTACGTTGGTGTAAGTATGTGTAAGTGCATGAAAGTGTGTGTAAGTGTGTGTAAGTATGTGTAAGGGCGTGTAAGTGTGTGTAAGTACGTGTAAGTGCATGTAATTATGTGTACGTGCGTGTAAGTGTGTGTAAGTGTGTGAAAGTGTGTATAAGTACGTGTAAGTTCGTGTAAGTGTGTGTAAGTGTGTGTAAGTGCGGGTAAGTACATGTGAGTATGTGCAAGTACGTGTAAGTTTGTATAAGTGTGTGTGAGAACGTGTGAGTGTATGTAAGTACGTGTAAGTACGTGTAAGCGTATACGTCTGTGTAAGTGTGTGTAAGTGCACATAAGTACGTGTAAGCGCATGTGAGTGCGTGTAAGTGCGAATGAGTACGTGTAAGTGCGTGTGAGTGCGTATAAGTGTGTGTAAGTGCGTATAAGTACGTGTAAGTGCGTGTAAGTGCGTGTAAGTGGATATGTGCGTGTAAGTCCGTGTAAGTGCGTGTAAATGCGTGTGATTGCATGTAACTACATGTGAGTGCGTATAAGTGTGTGTGAGTGTATGCAAGTGCGTGTAACTGCCTGTAAGTACATGTGAGTGCGTGTAAGTGCGTGTGAGTACGTGTGAGTGCGTCTAAGTGTGTGTAAGTGCATGTAAGTGCGTGTGAGTGTGTGTGAGTGCGTGTAAGTACGTGTAAGTACGTATAAGCGCGTGTGAGTGTGTGTAAGTGCGTGACAGTACATGTAAGTGCGTGTAAGTCCGTGTAAGTACGTGTAAGTGCGTGTAAGTGTGTGTAAGTGCGTGTAAGTGCGTGTGAGAATGTGTAATTATGAGTGAGTATATGTAAGTGCGTGTGAGTGCATGTGAATATGTGCAAGTACGTGTAAGTGCATGTAAGTGCGTTTAAGTGTATGTGCATGTACATGTAAGTGCGTGGAAGTGCGTATAAGTGCGTGTAAATCCATGTGAGTGTGTGTAAGTGCATGTGAGTGTGTGTAAGTGCGTGTGAGTGTGTGTAAGTGCACAGAAGTGCGTGTAAATGTGTATATGTGTGTCTAAGTGCGTGTAAGTGTATGTAAATGTGTGTGAGTCTATGCAAGTACATGTGAGTGCGTGTAAGTGCGTGTGAGTGGGAGTAAGTGCATACAAGTGTGTGTAAGTACCTGTGAGTGCGTATGAGTGTGTGTAAGTGTGTGTAAGTATGTGTAAGTGCGTGTAAGTGCGTGTACGTACGTGTAAGTGTGTATCAGTATGTGTATGTGCGTATAAGTGCATGTAAGTTTGTGTAAGTGTGTGTAAGTGCAGTAAGTGTGTATCACTGTGTGTAAGTACGGGTAAGTGCGTGTGAGTGCGTATAAGTACGTGTAAGTTTGTGTAAGTACGTGTGAGTGCGTGTGAGTGCGTGTAAGTGCGTGTAAGTGCGTGTAAGTACGTGTAAGTGTGTGTAAGTGTGTGTAAGTGCGTGTAAGTGTGTGTAAGTGTGTGTAAATGCGTCGGAGTATGTGTTAGTGCGTGTGAGTGTGTTTTAGTGCGTGTAAGTGCTTGTAAGTCCGTGTAAGTGTGTGTGAGTGCAAGTGCGTGTGAGTAGGTATGAGTGTGTGTAAGTGCGTGTAAGCACGTGTAAGTCCGTGGAAGTCCGTGTAAGTGTGTTTACGTGTGCGTAACTGTGTGTAAGTACGTATAAGTGCGTGTGAGTGCGTGTAAGTGTGTATGAGTGTACGTGAGTGTGTGTAAGTATGCGTACGTGCGTGTGAGTATGTGTAGTGTGTGAAAGTGTGTGTAAGTACATGTAAGTGCGTGTAAGTGCGTGTTACTGCGAGGAAGTGCGTGTCAGTGTGTGTAAGTGCGTATAAGTGTGTGTATGTGTGTCTGAGTATATGTAAGTCTTTGTAAGTGTGTGTTAGTGCGTGTAAGTGAGTGTAAGTGTGTGTGAATGTGTATGAATGCGTGTAAGTGCATGCAAGTATGTGTAAGTACATGTGAGTATGTGTAAGTGTGTGTAAGTACGTGTAAGTGTGTGTTAGTGCGTGTGAGTGTGTGTGAGTGGGTGTAATGCGTGTAAGTCCGTGTAAGTGTGTGTGAGTATGTGCAAGTGCGTGCAAGTGCGTGTAAGTGCGTGTAAGTGTATGTAAGTGTGCGTAAGTGCATGGAAGTACGTGTAAGTGTGTGTGAGTGCGTGTAAGTGTGTGTAAGTGCGTTTAAGTTTGGGTGAGTCCGTGTAAGTCTGTGTAAGTGTGTGTAGGTGTGTGTAAGTATGTGTAAGTGCCTGTGAGTGCGTGTAAGTGTGTGTATGTGCATGTAAGTGTGTGTAAGTGCTTGTTAGTACGTGTAAGTGCGTGTGAGTGTGTAAGTGCATGTGAGTGCGTGTAAGTGTGTGTAAGTGTGTGTAAGTGCGTGTAAGTACGTGTCAATGCATGTCAGTATGTGTAAGTACATGTGAGTGCATGTATGTGCGTGTAAGTGTGTGTGAGTTTGTGTAAGTGTGTGTGAGTACGTCTAAGTGCGTGTAAGTGCGTGTGAGTGCGTGTGAGTGTGTAGAAGTGTGTGTAAGTGTGTATAAGTCTGTGTAAGTCCGTGTAAGTGCGTGTAAGTGTGTGTAAGTGTGTGTAAGTGCGTGTAAGTACGTGTCAATGCGTGTCAGTATGTGTAAGTACATGTGAGTGCATGTATGTGCGTGTAAGTGTGTGTGAGTGTGTGTAAGTGCTTGTAAGTACGTGTTAGTGTGTGTAAGTGCGTGTAAATGCGTGTAAGTGCGTGTAAGTGTGTGTGAGTGCGTGTGAGTGTGTGTAAGTGTGTGTAAGTGTGTATAAGTCTGTGTAAGTCTGTGTAAGTGCGTGTAAGTGTGTGTGAGTGTGTGTAAGTGTGTGTGAGTACGTCTAAGTGCGTGTAAGTGCGTGTGAGTGCGTGTGAGTGTGTAGAAGTGTGTGTAAGTGTGTATAAGTCTGTGTAAGTCCGTGTAAGTGCGTGTAAGTGTGTGTAAGTGTGTGTAAGTGCTTGTAAGTACGTCTTAGTGTGTGTAAGTGCGTATAAATGCGTGTGAGTGCGTGTAAGTGTATGTGAGTACTTGTGAGTGTGTGTAAGTGTGTGGAAGTGTGTGTAAGTACGTGTAAGTGCGTGTAAGTGCGTGTAACTGCGTGTTACTGCCTCTAAGTATGTGTCAGTGTATATGAGTGCGTATATATGCGTGTAAATACGTGTAAGTGCGTGTTAGTGTGTGTAAGTCCGTGTAAGTGTGTGTGAGTGCCTGCAAGTGCTTGTAAGTGTGTGTAAAAATGTATAAGTGCGTGTGCGTGCTTGAACGTACGTGTAAGTGAGTGTGAGTGCGTGTAAATGTATGTAAGTGCATTGAGTACTTGTAAGTGTGTGTGAGTGCGTATGAGTGCGTGTGAGTACGTGTAAGTACGTGTAAGTACGTGTAAGTACGTGTAAGTATGTGTAAGTATGTGTAAGTGCGTGTTAGGAGGTGTAGGTGCCTGTAAGTGTGTGTAAATGTGTATGAGTACGTGTAAGTGCGTGTGAGTGCGTGTAAGTTTGTGTGAGTTTATTTAATTGCGTGTAAGAGTGTGCAAGTACGTGTAAGTGTGTGTGAGTGTGTGTAAGTGAATGTAAGTGTGTGTAAGCCTGTGTAAGTATGTGTGAGTACGTGCAAGTGTGTACAAGTGCGTGTAAGTACATGTAAGTACGTGTAAGTGTGCGTAAGTGCCTGTAAGTGCGTGTAAGTTCGTGTAAATATGTGTGAGTGCGTGTGAGTGTGTGTAAGTACGTGTAAGTGCGTGTAAGTGTGTGTAAGTTTGTGTAAGTACGTGTAAGTACGTATAAGTGCCTCTAAGTGCGTGTGAGTGCGTGTAAGTGTGAGAGAGTGCGTGTAAGTGTGTGTGCGTGCGTATAAATGTGTGTAAGTGCGTGTAAGTGCGTGTGAGTGTGTGTAAGTGTGTGGAAGTGTTTCTAAAGGCGTGTAAGTTAGTGTAAGTGCGTGTCAATACGTGTGAGTACGTGTAAGTGTGTGTGCGTACGTGTAAGTGTGTGTGAGTGTGTACAAGTGCGTGTAACTGTGTGTAAGTGCGTGTGAGTGTGGGTGAGTGTGTGTGAGTACGTGTGAGTGTGTGTAAGTGCGTGTAAGTGCATGTAAGTGCGTGTGAGTGCGTGTGAGTATGTGTAAGTGCATATAAGTGCGTGTAAGTGTGTGTGAGTGTGTGTAAGTGCGTGACAGTACGTGTAAGTACGTGTAAGTGCGTGTAAGTGCATGTAAGTGCGTGTGAGTGCGTGTGAGTATGTGTAAGTGCATATAAGTGCGTGTAAGTGTGTGTGAGTGTGTGTAAGTGCGTGACAGTACGTGTAAGTACGTGTAAGTCCGTGTAAGTATGTGTAAGTGTGTGTAAGTTTGTGTAAGTGCGTGTAAGTGCGTGTGAGTGTGTGTAAGTGCGTGACAGTACGTGTAAGTACGTGTAAGTCCGTGTAAGTATGTGTAAGTGTGTGTAAGTTTGTGTAAGTGCGTGTAAGTGCGTGTGAGTATGTGTAAGTGCGAGGGAGTATGTGTAAGTGCGTGTGAGTGTGTGTAAATGTGTGCAACTACGTGTAAGTGCATGTAAGTGCGTGTTCGTGTGTGTAGGTGCGTGTAAGTGCATG
This sequence comes from Penium margaritaceum, assembly GCA_023375785.1. Classification (NCBI taxonomy): domain Eukaryota; kingdom Viridiplantae; phylum Streptophyta; class Zygnematophyceae; order Desmidiales; family Peniaceae; genus Penium; species Penium margaritaceum. Next base: position 70,338 of record SZWC01002018.1, on the reverse strand, counting down.
TACGTGCATGTAAGTGTGTGTAAATATGTGTGAGTATGTGTAAGTGAATGTGAGTGTGTGTAAGTGCATGTGAGTGCGTGTAAGTACATGTAAGTGTGTGTAAGTGTGTATAAGTGTGTCTAAGTGCATGTAAGTGCGTGTAAGTACGTGTAAATGTGTGTGAATGCATGCAAGTGCGTGTGAGTACGTGTAAGTGCATGTGAGTGGGAGTAAGTGCATGTATGTGTGTGTAAGTGCTTGTGAGTGTGTGTGAGTGTGTGTAAGTACGTGCAAGTGTGTGTAAGTGTGTGTAAGTGCGTGTAAGTATGTGTAAGTGCGTGTAAGTGTGTGTGTGTAATCTCATTCATGAACGTATAGAATGGTACAAGGTGCTAGCGTGGACCAGCGTGTTAGTGTGTGTATGTGCGTATAAGTGCGTGTACGTTTTTGTAAGTGTGTGTAAGTGCAGCAAGTGTGTCTTTGTGTGTGTAAGTATGGGTAAGTGCGTGTGAGTGCGTGTAAGTGCGTTTAAGTTTGTGGAAGTGTGTGTGAGTGCATGTAAGTACGTGTTAGTACGTGTAAGTGCGTGTAAGTACGTGTAAGTGCGTGTAAGTGTGTGTAAGTATGTCAAACTATGTGTAAGTGCGTGTAAATGCGTGTGAGTGCGTGTAAGTATGTGTGAGTGCATGTAAGTGCGTGTAAGTGTGTGTACATATGTGTAAGTGTGTGTGAGAGCGTCCAAGTGCGTGTGAGTGTGTGTGAGTGTGTGTAAGTGCATGTAAGTGCATGGAAGTCCGTATAAGTCTGTGTAAGTGTGTGTAAGTGCGTGTAAATGCGTGTGAGTGCGTGTAAGTATGTGTGAGTGCATGTAAGTGCGTGTAAGTGTGTGTACATATGTGTAAGTGTGTGTGAGAGCGTCCAAGTGCGTGTGAGTGTGTGTGAGTGTGTGTAAGTGCATGTAAGTGCATGGAAGTCCGTGTAAGTCTGTGTAAGTGTGTGTAAGTGCGTGTAAGTGTGGATAAGTGTGTGTAAGTTTGTGTAAGTGCATATAAGTACGTGTAAATGCGTGTGAGTATGTGTAAGTATGTGTGAGTGCGTGTGAGTGTGTGTAAGTATGTGTACGTGCGTGTAAGTACATGTAAGTGTGTGTAAGTACGTGTAAGTGCGTGTAACTGCGTGTAACTGCGTGTAAGTGCGTGTCAGTGCGTGTAAGTGTGTGTAAATGTGTGTACGTACGTGTAAGTGTGTGTGAGTACGTGTTAGTCTGTGTAAGTGCGCGTGAGAGCGTGCAAGTACGTGTAAGTGTATGTAAGTAAGTGTAAGTGCGTGTAAGTGTGTGAAAATGTGTGTAAGTATGTGTGAGTATGTGGAAATGCGTGTAAGTGCGTGTGAGTGTGTGTAGGTACGTGTGAGTGCGTGTGAGTTCATATGAGTGCGTGTAAGTGCGTGTAAGTATGTGTAAGTGTGTATAAGTGTGTGTATGTGTGCGTCACTGCGTGTTAGTACGTGTAAGTGCATGTCAGTGTATGTAAATGCGTGTGAGTGGATGTAAGTGCGTGTGAGTACGTGTTAGTACATGTGAGTGCGTGTAAGTGCGTGTAAGTATTTATAGGTGCGTGTAAGTACATGTGAGTGTGTGTAAGTGTGTGTAAGTGCGTTGTTGTCCGTGTAAGTGCGTGTGAGTACGTGCAAGTACGTGTGAGTACGTGTAAGTGTGTGAAGGTGTGTGAAAATGCGTGTAAGTGTGTGGAAGTGCGTGTAAGTACCTGTGAGTGCGTGTAAGTGTGTGGAAGTGTGTTTAAATTTATATAGGTCTGTGTACGTCTGTGTAAGTGCTTGTAAGCACATGTAAGTGTGTGTAAGTGCGGGTAAGTACGTGTGAGTGTGTGTAAGTGCATGTAAGTTTGTGTAAGTGTGTGTGAGTGTGTGTAAGTGCATGTGAGTTTGTGTAAGTGTGTGTGAGTGTGTGTAAGTGCGTGAAAGTGCGTGTAAGTACGTGCAAGTGCGTGTAAACTTGTGTAAGTGCATGTGAGTGCGTGTAAGTGTGTGTGAGTGTGTGTAAGTGCATATAAGTTTGTGTACGTGTATGTGAGTATGTGTAAGTGCGTGTAAGTGCGTGTAAGTGCGTATAAGTACGTGTAAGTGTGTGTAAGTGTGTGTAAGTACGTGCAAGCGCGTGTAAGTATGTGTCAATGCGTCTGAGTAGGTGTAAGTGCGTGAAAGTGCGTGTAAGTACGTGCAAGTGCGTGTAAGTTTGTGTAAGTGCGTGTGAGTGCGTGTAAGTGTGTGTGAGTGTGTGTAAGTGCATATAAGTTTGTGTACGTGTATGTGAGTATGTGTAAGTGCGTGTAAGTGCGTGTAAGTGCGTATAAGTACGTGTAAGTGTGTGTAAGTGTGTCCAAGTGCGTGTAAGCGCGTGTAAGTATGTGTCAATGCGTGTGAGTACGTGTAAGTGCATGTGAGTACGTATAAGTGCGTGTAAGTGTGTGTAAGTTTGTGTAAGTGTGTGTGGGTACCTGTAAGTACGTGTAAGTTTGTGTGAGTGCGTGTAAGTGCGTGTAAGTGTATGTAAGTGCGTGTAAGTGCGTGTAGGTTTGTGTAAGTGTGTGTAAATACATGTGTGTGCTTGTAAGTGTGTGTGAGTATGTGTGAGTGCGTGTAAGTGTGTGTAAGTATGTGTATGTACGTATAAGTGTGTGTAAGTACGTGTAAGTGCGTGTAAGTGCATGTTACTACGTGTAAGTGCGTGTTAGTACATGTAAGTGCGTGTAAATATGTGTAAGTGCGTATAAGTACGTGTGAGTGTGTGTGAGTGCGTATAAGTGCGTGTAAGTGCGTATGAGTACGTTTAAGTGCATGTGAGTGCATGTGACTGCGTGTGACTGCGTGTAAGTGCATATAAGTACGTGTAAGTATGTGTAAGTATGTGTAAGTGTGTGTAAGTGTGTGTTAGTACATGTAAGTGCGTGTAAGTGTGTGTAAATGCGTGTGAGTGTGTGTAAGTACATGTGAGTGCTTGTAAGTGCCAATGAGTGCATGTAAGTGCGTATACGTGCGTGTAAGTGCATGTGAGTGTGTGTAAACATGTATGAATGCGTGTAAGTACGTGTAAAAGTGTGTGAGTGTGAGCAAGTGTGTGCAAGTGCGTGTAAGTGCGTATAAATGTGTGTAAGTTCGTGTAAGGGCGTGGAAGTGCGTGTAAGTGCGTGTGAGTGCATGTAAGTGTGTGTAACTGCATTTAAGTTTATGTTAGTCCGTGTAAGTCCGTGGGAGTGTGTGTAAGTGCGTGCAAGTACGTGTAAGTGCATGTGAGTGCGTGTGAGTGTGTGTAAGTGTGTGTAAGTATGTGTTAGTGCGTGTAAGTGTTTGTATGTGTGTATGAGTATGTAAGTGCGTGTGAGTACGTGTAAGTGTGTGTAAGTGCATGTAAGTGCGTGTAAGTGCGTGTAAGTACGTGTCAATGCGTGTGAGTACGTGTAAGTGCGTGTGAGTGTGTGTAAGTGTGTGTAGGTGTGTATAAGTTTGTGTGAGTGTCTGTGAGTGTGTGTAAGTACGTGTAAGTACGTGTAAGTACGTGTAAGTGTGTGTAAGTACGTGTAAGTGTGAGTAAGTATGTTTGAGTGCGTGTAAGTGTGTGTAAGTGTGTGTAAATGTGTGTGAGTGTGTGCAAGTGTGTGTGAATACGTGTGAGTACATGTAAGTGTGTATAAGTACGTGTAAGTGCGTATAAGTGCGTGTAAGTGTGTGTAAGTATGTGTAAGTGTGTGTAAGTAGGTGTAACTGCGTGTAAGTGCGGGTCAGTGCATGTAAGTGTGTGTAAATGCATCTAAGTGCGTGTAAGTGGGTGGGAGTGTGTGTAAGTCTGTGTAAGTGTGTGTGAGTACGTGTAAGTGTGTGTAAGTGTGTGTAAGTGCGTGTAAGTGCATGTAAGTACCTGAAAGTACGTGTAAGTACGTGTGAGTGTGAGTAAGTGCGTGTAAGTGTGTACGAGTACATGTAAGTGCGTGTGAGTGTGTATGAGTATGTGTAAGTACGTATAAGTGTGTGTAAATACGTGTTTGTGTGTGTAAGTGCGTGTAAGTGTGTGTTAGTGCGTGTAAGTACGTGTAAGTGTGTGTAAATGCGTGAGCCAGTGTAAGTAGGTATGAGTGCGTGTAAGTGCGTGTGAGTGCATGTAAGTGCGTGTAAGTACGTGTAAGTACGTCTAAGTGTGTGTGAGTGTGTGTAAGTGCGTGTAAGTATGTGTAAGTACGTGTAAATGTGTGTGAGTGTGTGAAAGTATGTGTGAGTACGTGTGAGTGTGTTTAAGTGTATGTAAGTGCGTGTAAGTGTGTGTAAGTGCGTGTAAGTACATGTAAGTACGTGTTAGTGTGTGTAAGTGCGTGTAACTGCGTGTAAGTGTGTGTCAGTGTATGTAAGTGCGTGTAAATGGGTGTAAGTTGTGTAAGTGTGTGTGAGTGTGTGTAAGTCAGTGTAAGAGTGTGTGAGAATGTGTAAGTGTGTGTAAGAGTGTGTAAGTACGGGGAAGTGCATGTAAGTACGTGAAAGTACATGTAAGTGCGTGCGAGTGTGTGTACGTACGTGTAAGTGTTTATGAGGACGTGTAAGTACGTGTGAGTACGTGTGAGTGCGTGTGAGTACGTCTAAGTACGCGTAAGTGTGTGTAAGTACGTAAAAGTGTTTGGAAGTGCTTATAAGTACGTGTTAGTGCGTGTAAGTGCATGTAAGTGTGTGTAAATGCGTCTGAGTGCGTGTAAGTGCGTGTGAGTGCATGTAAGTGCATGTGAGTGCATGTAAGTGTGTGTACGTGCGTGTATGTGCGTGTGAGTGTGTGTGTGTGTATGTGTGTGTATGTTCCTATAAGTCCATGTAAGTGTGTATGAGTGCGTGCAAGTGCGCGCAAGTGCGTGTAAGTGTGTGTAAGTACGTGTACGTCCATGCAAGTGCGTATAAGTACGGGTGAGTGCGCGTAAGTGCATGTAAGTTTGTGTTAGTGCGTGTAAGTGTGTGGAAGCGCATGTAAGTGCATGTAGTTGTGTGTAAGTGCACGTAAGTGCATGTAAATGCGTGTAAGTGCGTATGAGTGCGTGTAAGTACGTGTAAGTATGTGCAAGTGCGTGTAAGTGCGTGTAAGTACGTGTAGGTATGTATACGTTTGCATAAGTGCGTGTAAGTACGTGTTATTGCGTGTAACTCCGTGTAACTGCGTGTAAGTGTGTGTAAGTGCGTGTACGTGGAAGTAAGTTTTTGTAAGTGTGTGTAAGTGCGTGTAAGTATGTGTAAGTTCGTCTAAGTGCATATAAGTGCGTCTAAGTGCGTGTACGTTTGTGCAAGTGCGTGAAAGTGCGTATACGTACATGTAAGCGCGTGAAAGTGCGTGTAAGTGCATGTAAGTGCGTGTAAGTGCGTATAAGTACGTGTAAGTGCATGTAAAGTGCGTGTAAGTGCGTGTAAGTAGGTGTAAGTGCGTGCAAGTGTACATAAGTACGTGTAAGTACGTGTTAGTGCGTGTAATTGTGTGCAAGTGCATCCAAGTGTGTATAAGTACGTGTAAGTGTGTGTAAGCATGTGTAAGTGCGTGTAAGAGCCCGTAAGTGGATGTAAGTGTGTGTAAGTGTGTGTAAGTTTGTGTAAGTTTGTATGAATATGTGTAAGTGTGTGTAAGTTCGTATAAGTGCGTGTAAGTACGTATGAGTTTGTGTCAGTGCATGTAAGTATGTGTAAGCGCATGTAAGTGTGTGTAAGTGTGTGTAAAAGCGTGTAAGTGTGTGTAAGTGTGTGTAAGTGGGTATACGTTTGTGTAAGTGTGTATAAGTGTTTGTAAGTACGTGAAAGTGCGTGAAATTGCTTGTAATTTTGTGCAAGTTTGTGTATGTTTGTGTAAGTTTGTGTAAGTGCGTGTAAGTTTGTGTAAGTACGTGTAAGTGCGTGCAAGTTTGTGTGAGTGCGTGTAAGTGTGTGTAAGTACGTGTAAGTGTGTGTAAGTGTGTGTAAGTGTGTGTAAGTGCGTGTAAGTGTAAGTAAGTGCGTGTGAGTGCGTGTAAGTGCGTGTGAGTGCTTGTAAGTTTGTGAAAGTGCATGTAAGTATGTGTAAGTTTGTGTAAGTGCGTGTATGTACGTGTACATTTGTGTAAGTGCGTGTAAGTACGTGTAAGTGCTCGTAAGTATGTGTAAGTTCATGTAAGTGTGTATAAGTACGTGTAAGTGCATGTAATTACGTGTAAGTACATGGAAGTGCATCTTAATGCATGTAAGTGTGTGTGAGTGCGTATAAGTGCGTGTAAGTACGTGCAAGTGCCTGTAAGTGTGTGTAAGTGCGTGTAAATGCGTATACGTTCTTTAAAGTACGCGTAAGTGCGTGTAATTACGTATACGTACATATAACTGCATATAAGTGTGTGTAAGTACGTGTAAGTACATGTCAACGTGTGTAAGTGCGTGTAAGTACGTGTAAGTTTGTGTAAGTGCATGTAAGTGCGTCTAAGTGCGAGTAAGTGCATGGAAGTGCGTGTAAGTGTGTGTAAGTACATGTAAGTATGCACATGTACGTATAAGTGCTTGTAAAATGCATGTAACTGTGTGTAAGTGTGTGCAAGTGTGCGTAAGTGTGTATAAGTACTTATACGTGCATGTAAGTATGTGTACGTTTATGTAAGTGTGTGTTAGTATGTGTAGGTATGTGTTAGTGCGAGTAAGTGCGTGTAAGTATGTGTAAGTACGTGTAAGTTTGTGTAAGTGGGTGTAAGTGCGTGAAAGTGTGTGTAAGTGTGTTTAAGTGTGTGTAAGTGCGTGTAAGTGCATGTTAGTGTGTGTAAGTACGCGTAAGTACATGTAAGTACGTGTAAGTGCATGCCAATGCGTGCCAGTGTGTGCCATTGCGTGTAAGTTTGTGTAAGTGCATGTAAGTACGTGTACGTGTGTATACGTGCATATACGTATGTGCAAGTACGTCTAAGTATGTGTAAGTGTGTGTGAGTGTGTGTAAGTTTGTATGAGTTTGTGTCAGTGTGTCTAAGTGTGTGTAAGTGCATGTAAGTGTGTGTTAGTTTGTGTAAGTGCGTATACGTGCATGTAAGTGCGTATAAGTGTGTTTAAGTGTGTGCAAGTGTGTGTAAGTGCATGCAAATGTGTGTAAGCACGTGTAAGTACGTATTAGTGTGTGTAAGTGCGTGTAAGTACGTGCCAGTGTGTACAAGTGTGTGTACGTTTGTGTAAGTGTGTGTAAGTACGTGTAAGTACGTGTAAGTACGTGTAAGTGCTTATTAGTGCGTGTAAGTGCATGTAAGTGAGTGTAAGTGCATGTAAGTGTATGTAAGTATGTGTAAGTGTGTGTAAGTGCATGTAAGTGCGTCCAAGTTTGCGTAAGTTTGAGTAAGTACGTGTTAGTGTGTGTACGTTTGTGTAAGTGTGTGTAAGTGCGTGTGAGTTGGTGTCAGTGTGTGTAAGTGAGTGTAAGTGCGTGTAAGCATGTGTAAGTACGTGTAAGTTTGTGTAAGTACCTGTAAGTGCATGTGAGTACGAGTACGTGTGTGTGTGAGTGTGTGTAAGTGGGTGTAAGTTTGTATAAGTACGTGTAATTGCGTGTACGTCCGTGTAAGTGCGTGTAATTGCGTGTAAGTGCACGTAAGTGCGTGTATGTTTGTATCAGTGTGTATATGTGTGTGTAAGTGTGTGTAAGTGCGTGTAATGACGTGTAAGTGCATGTAAGTGCATGTGAATGCATGCAAGTGCGTGTGAGTGTGTGTAAGTGCGTGTAAGTGTGTGTAAGTACGTGTAAGTGCGTGTAAGCTCGTGTAAGTGCATGTAACTACGTGTAAGTGTGTGTAAGTGTGTGAACGTGCGTGTAAGTGCTTATAAGTGTGTGTAAGTGCATATAAGTGCGTGTAAGTGCGTATAAGTGCCTGTAATTGCCTGTAAAATGCATGTTAGTACGTGCAAGTGTGTGTAAGTGCGTGTAAGTGTTCGTAAGTGTGTGTAAGTGTGTGTAAGTGCGAGTAAGTGTGTGCAACTGCATGCAAGTGCGTGTTAGTGCGTGTAAGTGTGTGTAAGTACGTGTAAGTGTGTGTAAGTTGGTGTAAGTACGTGTAAGTATGTGTAAGTGCATGTAAGTTTGTACACGTTCGTGTAAGTATGTGTAAGTTTGTGTAAGTACGTGTAAGTACGTGTAAGTTCATATGAGTTCATGTCAGTGTGTGTAAGTGCGTGTAAGTATGTGTAAGTGTGTGTAAGTGTGTGTAAGTGCGTATTGTATGTGTAAGTCCGTGTGAGTGCGTGTAAGTACGTGTGAGTACGTGTAAGTACGTGTAAGTTTGTGTAAGTGCGTGTAGGTGCATGTACATTCGTGTAAGTACGTGTAAGTGTGCGTAAGTGCGTGTAAGTGCGTGTAAGTGCGTGTAAGTGCGTGTAAGTGCGTGTAATTATGTCTAAGTTTGTGTATGTTCGTGTAGTTTTGTGTAAGTGCGTGTAAGTGTGTGAAAGTGCGTGTAAGTGCGTGTAAGTGCGTGTGAGTTTGTGTAAGTGCGTGTAAGTACGTGTAAGTACGTGCAAGTGCTTGTAAGTATGTGTTAGTGCGTGTACGTATGTGTAAGTGCGTGTGAGTGGGCATAAGTGCGTGTGAGTGCGTGTAAGTGCGTGTAAGTACATGTTAGTGCGTGTTCATTTGTGTAAGTGCGTGTAAGTGCGTGTACATTTGTGTGAGTGCATATAAGTGCGTGTAAGAGTGCATAAGTATGTGTAAGTTTATGTACGTACGTGTAAGAGCGTGTAAGTGCGTTTAAGTGCGTGTAATTGCGTGTAAGTGCATGTAAGTGCATGTAAATGCGTGTAAGTGGTTGTGAGTACGTGTAAGTGCGTGTAAGTGCATGCAACTGCGTGTAAGTTTGTGTGAGTGCATGTAAGTGCGTGTAAGTTTGTGTAACTGCATGTAAGTACGTCTAAGTACGTGTAAGTACGTATAACTGTGTGTAAGTGTGTGTAAGTGCATGTAAGTGTGTGTAAGTACTTGTAAGTGCGTTTAAGTGTGTGTAAGTGCGTGTAAGTGCATCTTAATGTGTGTAAGTGCATGTAAGTGCTTGTAAGTTTGTATAAGTGCGTGTAAGTGTGTGTAAGTGTGTGTAAAAGGGTGTAAGTACGTGTAAGTACGTATAAGTGTATGTAAGTAAGCATAAGTATGTGTAAGTGCGTGGAAGTGCGTGTATGTGTGTACAAGTGTGTATAAGTGCGTATAAGTGTGTGTAAATGCATGATTGTACGTATAAGTTCGTGTAAGTACGTGTAAGTATGTATAAGTACTTGTTAGTGCATTTAAGTGTGTGTATGTACGTGTAAGTGTGTGTAACGGCTTGTAAGTGTGTGTACGTTTGTGTAAGTGTTTGTAAGTGCATGTAATTGCGTGTAAGTGCGTGTAAGTGCGTGCAAGTATGTGTAAGTACATGTAAGTGAGTGTAAGTACGTGTAAGTGCGTGTAATTGTGTGTAAGTGCATGCCAGTGTGTGCTAGTGTGTGCCAGTGCGTGTACGTTGGTGTAAGTATGTGTAAGTGCATGAAAGTGCGTGTAAGTGTGTGTAAGTATGTGTAAGGGCGTGTAAGTGTGTGTAAGTACGTGTAAGTGCATGTTATTATGTGTACGTGCGTGTAAGTGTGTGTAAGTGTGTGAAAGTGTGTATAAGTACGTGTAAGTATTTGTAAGTGTGTGTGTGTATGTGTAAGTTTTTGTGAGTTTGTGACAGTGCGTGTAAGTGCGTGTAAGTGCGTGTAAGTGCCCATAAGTGCATGTAATTGTGTGTAAGTGTGTGTAAGTGCGTATAAGTGCATGTAAGTGTGTGTAAGTGCATGTAAGTGCGTAAAAGTACGTTGAAGTGTGTGTAAGTGGATGTAAGTGTGTGTAAGTATGTGTAAGTGCGTGGAAGTGCGTGTAAGTGCGTGTAAGTATGTGTAAGTGTGTGTTAGTACGTGTAAGCACATGTAAGTACGTGGAAGTGCATGTAAGTATGTGTAGGTGCATGTAGGTTTGTGTAAGTGTATTGAATTGCGTGTAAGTTTGTGTAAGTGCGGGTATGTGTGTGTAAAAACGTGTAAGTGCGTGTAAGTGCGTGCCAGTGCGTTCCAGTGCGTGTAAGCTTGTGTAAGTGCGTGTAAGTACGTATAAGTGTGTGTAAGTGCATGTAAGTGTGTGTAAGTGCATGTAAGTGCGTGTACGTTTGTGCAAGTTTGTGTCAGTGTGTGTAATTGTATGTAAGTTTGTAAAAGTGCGTGTAAGTGCTTGTGAGTTTGTGTCAATGCGTGTAAGTATGTGTAAGTGCGTATAAGTGCATGTAAGTTTGTGAAAGTTTGTCTAAGTACGTGTAACTGTGTGTAAGCTCGTGTTAGTGCATGTAAGTGCGTGTGAGTTTGTGTCAGTGTGTGTAAGTGCATGTAAGTGCATGTAAGCACGCACTAGTGCATGTAAGTGTTTATAAGTGTGTGTAAGTGTGTGTAAGTGCGTATTTGTGCATGTAAGTACGTGTGAGTACGTGTAAGTGTGTGTAAGTTTGTGCAAGTGCATATAAGTGCGTGTACGTTCCTGTAAGTGTGTGTAAGTGCGTGTAACTACGAGCAAGTGTGTATAAGTGTGTGTAACTGTGTGTAAGCTCTTGTAAGTTTGTGTAAGTTCATGTAAGTGTGTGTAAGTTTGTGTAAGAGCGTGTAAGTACATGTGAGTTCGCGTCAATACATGTAAGTGCATGTAAGTGCGTGTAAGTGTGTGTAAGTGCATGCAAGTGCGTATAAGTGCGTGTAAGTGTGTGTAAGTACGTGTAAGTGGGTGTGAGAACGTGTAAGTATGTGTGAGTACGTGTAAGTGTGTGTAAGTACGTGTAACTACGTGTGAGTACGTGTAAGTGCGTGTAAGTTTGTATAAGTGCGTGTAAGTATGTGTACGTTCGTGTAAGTACGTATAAGTGCATGTAAGTATGTGTAAATACGTGTAAGTACGTGTAAGTGTGTGTAATTGCGTGTCAGTACATGTAAGTGCGTGTAAGTACGTGTAAATGCGTGTGAGTGCGTGTAAGTGCGTATAAGTACGTGCAAGTGCATGTAAGTACGTGTCAGTGTGTATAAGTGTGTGTAAGTTTGTGTAAGTGCGTGTAAGTACGTATAAGTGCATGTAAGTATGTGTAAATACGTGTAAGTACGTGTAAGTGTGTGTAATTGCGTGTCAGTACATGTAAGTGCGTGTAAGTACGTGTAAATGCGTGTGAGTGCGTGTAAGTGCGTATAAGTACGTGCAAGTGCATGTAAGTACGTGTCAGTGTGTATAAGTGTGTGTAGGTGCGTGTAAGTGTGTATAAGTGCGTGTAAGTGTGTGTAACTTTGTGTAAGTTTGTATAAGTATGTGTAAGTACATGTAAGTTTGTGTAATTGGATGTAAGTGTGTATAAGTGTGTGTAAGTTTGTGTAAGTGCGTGTAAGTGCGTGTAAGTACGTGCAAGTGCATGTAAGTACGTGTCAGTGTGTATAAGTGTGTGTAGGTGCGTGTAAGTGTGTATAAGTGCGTGTAAGTGTGTGTAACTTTGTGTAAGTTTGTATAAGTATGTGTAAGTACATGTAAGTTTGTGTAATTGGATGTAAGTGTGTATAAGTGTGTGTAAGTTTGTGTAAGTGCATGTAAGTGCATGCAAGTGGGTGAAAGTACATGTAAGTGCGTGTACGTACGTGTAAGTGCATTTAAGTGCGTGTAAGTGTATGTAGGTGCGTGTTAGTGCGTGTAAGTGTGTGCAAGTGCATGCAAGTGCGTATAAGTGTGTGTCCGTACGTGTAAGTGCATGTATGTACATGTAAGTACGTACCAGTTAGTACAAGTGCGTGTAACTATCTATAAGTGCGTGCTAGTACGTGTAAGTACGTGTAAGTACGTATAAGTGCGTGTAAGTGCGTCTCAGTGTGTGTACGTTTGTGTAAGTGCATGTAAGTACGTGTAAGTGCGTGTAAGTACGTGTAAGTGCGTGTAAGTGCGTGTAAGTGTGTGTAAGTACGTGTAAGTACGTGTAAGTACATGTAAGTGCGTGAAAGTACGTGTACGTGTGTGCCAGTGCGTACTAGTGTGTGCCAGTGTGTGTAAGCTCGTGTATGTGTGTGTAAGTGCATGTAAGTGCGTGTAAGTTTGTGTAAGTTTGTGTAAGTACGTGTAAGTGTGCATACGTTTGTGTAGGAATGTGTAAGAGCATGTGACATCGTGTCAGTACGTGTAAGTGCATGTAAGTTCGTGTAAGTGCATGTAAGTGCGTGTAAGTATGTGTAAGTGGGTGTAAGTACGTGTAAGTGGGTGTATGTGCATGTGAGTGCGTGTAAGTGCATGTGAGCTCGTATAAGTGCTTGTAAGTTTGTGTAAGTGCATGTAAGTGCGTGTGCGTTCGTGTATGTGCGTGTAAGTGTAAGTGCTTATGAGTGCGTGTAATTGCGTGTAAGTTCGTATAAGTGTGTGTAAGTGTAAGTGCGTGTAAGTTTGTGTAAGTGCGTATACGTTCGTGTAAGTGCGTGTAATTACGTGTGATTTTGTGTCACTGCGTGTACGTGCGTGTAAGTACGTATAAGTGTGTATAAGTCGGTGTAAGTGCGTGTAAGTTTGTGTAAGTGAGTGTGAGTATGTGTAAGTGTATGTGAGTGTATGTAAGTGCGTCTAAGTGCGTATAAGTGCGTGTACGTTCGTGTGAGTGCGTGTAAGTGCGTGTACGTTCCTGTAAATGCGTAAAAGTGTGTTTAAGTGCGTGTAAGTGCGTTTAAGTTTGTGTCAGTGTGTGTAAGTGCGTATAAGTGTGTGTAAGTGTTTGTAATTGCGTGTAAGTGCATTTAAGTACGTGTACGTGCGTGTAAGTGCGTGTGAGTACATATAAGTATGTATAAGTGCGTGCAAGTACGTGTAAGTGCGTGTAAGTACGTGTAAGTGCGTATAAGTTTGTGTAAGTGCATGTAAGTACGTGTAAGTGTGTGTAACTGCGTGTAAGTGCGTATGATTGCGTGTAAATGCGTGTAAGCTTGTGTAAGTGCGTGTACAGACGTATAAGTATGTGTAAGTGCATGTAAGTGCGTGTATGTGCATGTAAGTGCGTGTAAGTTCGTGTAAGTGTGTGTAAGTGCATGCAAGTTTGTGAAAGTACGTGTAAGTGTGTGTAAGTGTGTGTAAGTGTATGTACGTATGTGTAAGTACGTCAAAAGCATGTGTAAGTGCGTATAAGGGCGTGTAAATACGTGTAACTGCGTGTAAGTATGTGTAAGTACGTGTAAGTGCCTGTAAGTTTGTGTAAGTGCGTGTAAGTATATGTAAGTATGTGTAAGTGCCTATACGTGCGTGTAAGTGTGTGTAAATGCGTGTAAGTGTGTGCAAGTGCGTGTGAGTGCGTGTAGGTGCGTGTGAGTGCATGTAAGTGCATGTACGTTCGTGTAAGTACATGTAAGTGCATGTACGTTTGTATAAGTGCGTGTGCCTATACGTGCGTGTAAGTGTGTGTAAGCGCGTGAAAGTGTGTGTAAGTACGTGTAAGTGCGTGTAATTGTGTGTAAGTTCATGTAAGTTAGTATAAGTTTGTGTAAGTGCGTGTAAGTTTGTGTAAGTGCGAATGAGTTTATGTCAGTGCAAATAAGTGTGTGTAAGTGCGTGTAAGTGCGTCTAAGTACGTGTAAATGGGTGTAAGTGTGTGTAAGTGCGTGTAAGTGTGTGCAAGTGCTCGTGAGTGCGTGTAAGTGGGTGTGAGTGCATGAAAGTTCGTATAAGTGCGGGTAAGTGTGTGTATGTTCGTGTACGTGTGTGTAAATATGTGTAAGTGCCTCTAAGTGTGTGTAAGTTTTTATCAGTGCGTGTAAGAGTGTGTAAGTGCATGTAAGTGCATGTAATAAGATGTAAGTGCATGTAAGTTCGTCTAAGTGCGTGTAAGTGCGCGCGAGTGTGTGCAAGTACGTGTAACTGCGTGCAAGTGCGTGTAAGTACGTGTAAGTGCGTGTAAGTGCGTATAAGTTTGTGTAAGTGCATGTAAGTGTGTGTGAGTGCGTGTAAATGCTTGTACGTACGTGTAAGTGTGTGCATGTGCATGCAAGTGCATGCAAGTATGTTTTAGTGTGTGTAAGTGCGTGTAAGTGCATGTAAGTGCATGTAAGTGGGTGTAAGTGCGTGTAAGTACGTATGAGTATGTTGAAGTCCATGTAAGTACATGTAAGTGCGTGTAAGTACATGTAAGTGCGTGTAAGTACATGTAAGTGCATGTAAGTGCGTGTAAGTGCGTGTAAGTGCGTGTAAGTGTGTGTAACTGCGTGTAAGCTCTTGTAAGATTGTGTAAGTTCGTGTCTGTAAGTGTACGTTTGTGTAAGTGCGTGTAAGTGCGTGTGAGTTTGTGTCAATACGTGTAAGTGTGTGTAAGTGTGTGTAAGTGCGTGTCAGTGCATGTCAATGAATGTAAGTACGTGTAAGTATGTGTAAGTGCGTGTGAGTACGTGTTACTGCATGTGAGTACGTGTAAGTGCGTGTAAGTGCGTGTAAGTGCGTGTAAGTTTGTATAAGTGCGTGTAAGTACGTGTCATTTGTGTAAGTGTGTGTAAGTGCATGTAAGTGCGTGTAAATACGTGTAAGTGTGTGTAAGTGCGTGTAAGTGCGTGAAACTGCGTGTAATTGCGTGTCAGTGCATGTAAGTGCGTGTAAGTATGTGTAAGTACGTGTGAGTGTGTGTAAGTGCGTGTAAGTGCGTTCAAGTGCAAGTAAGTGCGTGTAAGTGCGTATACGTTCGTGTAAGTATGTGTACGTGTGTGTTAAATCGTATAAGTGTGTATACGTTTGTGTAAGTACATATAAGTGCATGTAAGTTTGTGTAATTGGGTATAAGTGTGTGTAAGTTTATGTAAGTGCGTGGAAATGTGTGTAAAAGTGTGTAAGTTTATGTAAGTGCGTGTAAGTGCATGCAAGTGGATGAAAGTGCGTGTAAGTGCGTGTAAGTATGTGTAAGTGCATGTAAGTATGTGTAAGTGCCTGTAAAGTGTGTGTAAGTGCGTGTACGTACGTGTAAGTGCATTTTAGTACGTGTAAGTGTGTGTAAGTGCGTGTTAGTACGTGTTAGTGTGTACAAGTGCATGCAAGTACGTGTAAGTACGTGTCAGTATGTGTAAGTGCATGTAAGTGCATGTAGGTGTGTGTCAGTTCGTGTAAATGCGTGTAAGTATGTGTAAGTGCATGTTAGTGTGTGAAAGTACGTGTAAGTAAGTATAAGTGTGTGTAAGTGCGTGTAAGTGTGTGTAAGTTTGTGTAAGTGCATGTAAGTATGTGTAACTGCGTAAACATACGTGTAAGTGCATGTAAGTGCGTGTAAGTGTGTGTAAGTACGCGTAAGTGCGTGTAAGTACATGTAAGTGCGTGTAAGTACGTGTACGTGTGTGCCAGTGCGTGCCAGTGCGTGCAGGAGTATGTAAGTTTGTGTAAGTACGTGTAAGTGCATGTGAGTGCGTGTAAGTGCATGTAAGTGCGTATAAGGGTGTGTAAGTGTGTGTAAGTACGTGTAAGTGTTAGTGTGTGTAAGTGCGTGTAAGTATGTGTAAGTGTGTGTAAGTGCGTGTAAGTGCGTGTATGTGCTAGTACGTGTAAGTTTGTGTAAGCGCGTGTAAGTGCGTGTACGTACATGTAAGTGGGAGTAAGTGTGTGTAAGTGCATGCAAGTGCGTGTAAGTGCCTGTAAGTTTGTGTAAGTTTGTCGAAGTACGTGTAAGTATACGTAAGTTCGTGTAAGTAGGTGTAAGTGCGTGTGAGATTGTGTTAGTACGTGTAAGTACATGTAAGTACGTGTAAGTGCGTGTACGTACGTGTAAGTGCGTGTAAGTGTGTGTAAGTGTGTGTGAGTGCGTGTAAGTGCGTGTGAGCTCATCTAAGTACGTGTAAGTTCGTGTAAGTACTTGTAAGTGCGTGTGCGTTCGTGTACGTGCGTGTAAGTGGAAGTGCGTGTAAGTGCGTGTGAGTGCGTGTAAGTGCGTGTAATTGCGTGTAAGTTTGTGTAAGTGCGTGTAAGTTTGTGTAAGTGCTAGTAAGTGCATGTGAGTTTGTGTCAGTGCGTGTAAGTGCGTGTAAGTACTTATAAGTACATGTATGTGCGTATAAGTGGGTGTAAGTGTGTGTAAGTATATCTGAGTGCGTGTAAGTGCGTGTAAGTGCGTGTAAGTGTGTGTAAGTTCATGTAAGTGTGTGTAAGTGTGTGTACGTTTGTGTAAGTGCGTATAAGTGTCTAAGTGCGTTTAAGTGTGTGGAAGTTCGTGTCAGTGTTCGTAAGTGTGTATAAGTGCGTGTAAGTGTGTGTAATTGTGTGTAAGTACATTTAAGTGTGTGTAAGTGCGTGCAAGTGCGTGTGAGTGCATCTAAGTATGTGTAAGTGCGTGCAAGTGCGTATAAGTGCGTGTAACGACATGTAAGTGCGTATAAATTTGTGTAAGTGTGTGTAAATACATGTAAGTGTGTGTAACTATGTGAAAGTGCGTATAAGTGCGTGTAAGTGCATGTACGTTTGTGTAAGTGCGTGTAAGTACGTGTAAGTGCATGTAAGTGCATGTGAGTGTGTGTAAGTGCGTGTAATTCCGTGCAAGTTTGTATAAGAGTGCGTAAGTGCATGCAAGTTCGTGAAAGTGCCTGTAAGTGCGTGCAAGTGTGTGTAAGTGCATGTAAGTACGTATAAAAACGTCTAGAGTGGGTGTAAGTGTGTGTAAGTGTGTGTAAGTTTATGTAAGTGCGTGTAAGTGCGTGTAAGTATGGGTAAGTGCGTATAAGTGCATGTTATTGCGTGTAAGTGCGCGTAAGTGCGTGAAAGTGTATGTGAGTGCGTGGAAGTGCATGGGAGTGCGTGTGAGTGCATGTAAGTTCATGTAAGTGCGTGTGAGTACATGTGTATTTGTATAAGTGTGTGTAAGTATCTGTAAGTGCATGTAAGTACATTTAAGTGCGTGTAAGTGCGTGTAATTGCGTGTATGTTCATGTAAGTTTGTGTAAGTTTGTGTAAGTGCGTGTAAGTGCGTCTGAGTTCATGTCAGTGCGTATAAGTGCGTGTAAGTGCATGTTAGTACGTGTAAGTGTATGAAAATGCGTGTAAGTGTGTGTAAGTGTATGTAAGTATGTGTAAGTGCATGTGAGTGCGTGTAAGTGCGTGTGAATGTGTGTACATTCGTGTAAGTGCGTGTACGTTTGTATAAGTGTGTGTAAGTGCGTATAAGTGCGTGTAAGTACGTCTAACTGTGTGTAAGATTGTATCAGTGCGTGTAAGTACGTGTAAGTACATGTATGTGCGTGTAATTACGTGTGAGTGCATGTAAGTGCATGTAAGTGCTTGTAAGTGCGTGTGAGTATGGATAAGTGTGTGTAAGTGCGTGCAAGTACCTCTAAGTGCGTGTAAGTGCGTATAACTTCGTGTAAGTGCGTGTAAGTATGTGTAAGTGCGTGTAAGTACGTGAAAGTATGTGTAAGTGTATGCAAGTGCATGCAAGTGCATGTCAGTTTTTGTAAGTGCATGTAAGTGCATGTAAGTACATGTAATTGCGTTTAAGTGCGTGTAAGTGCATGTGAGTGCTTGTAAGTTTGTGTAAGTGCGTGTAAGTGTGTGTACGTGCATGTAAGCGTGTGAACGTGCATGTAAGTGTGTGTCAGTGCGTGTAAGTACGTGTAACTGCGTGTAAGTATGTGTAAGTGCATGTAAGTGCGTGTAAGTGTATGTAAGTACGCGTAAGTGCGTGTAAGTACATGTAAGTGCGTGTAATTACTTGTACGTGTGTGCCAGTGCGTGCCGATGCATGCCAGTGTGTGTAAGTTTGGGTAAGTGCGTGTAAGTGTGTGTAAGTACATGTAAGTGCATGTTAGTGCGTGTAAGGGCGTGTAAGTGCGTGTAAGTGCGTGTAAGTTCACGTAAGTGTGTGTAAGTGCGTGTACGTAGTGTAAGTGCGTATAAGTGTGTGTGAGTGCGTGTAAGTGTGTGTAAGTTTGTGTCAGTGTGTGTAAGTGCGTATAAGTGAGTGTAAGTTTGTGTAATTGTGTGTAAGTACATTGAAGTGCGTGGAAGTGCGTGTAAGTGCCTGTGAATGCATCTAACTACGTGTAAGTGCGTGCAAGTGCGTGTAAGTGCATGTAAGGACGTGTAAGTGCGTATACGTTTGTGTAAGTGTGTGTAAGTACATGTAAGTGTGTGTAACTGTGTGTAAGGGTGTGTAAGTGCGTGTAAGTGCATGTACGTTTGTGTAAGTGCGTGTAAGTACATGTAAGTACGTGTAAGTGCATGTGAGTGTGTGTAAGTGCGTGTAATTGCGTGTAAGTTTGTGTAAGTGTGTCTAAGTGCGTGCGTGTTCGTGAAAGTTCCTATAAGTGTGTGTAAGTGTGTGTAAGTGCGTGTAAGTACGTGTAACTACGTCTAAAGTGTGTGTAAGTGCGTGTAAGTGTGTGTAAGTACGTGTAACTGCGTGTAAGTATGTGTAAGTACGTGTAAGTGTGTGTAAGTTTATGTAAGTGCGTGTAAGTACGTGTAAGTATGTGTAAGTGCGTATAAGTGTGTGTAAGTGCGTGTAAGTGTGCGTAAGTGCGTGTAAGTGCGTGTGAGTGCGTGTAAGTGCCTGTGAGTGTGTGTGAGTGCATGTAAGTTCGTGTAAGTGCGTGTAAGTACATGTACATTTGTATAAGTGTATGTAAGTGTGTGTAAGTGCGTGTAAGTGCATGTAGGTGCGTGTAAGTACGTGTAATTGCGTGTACGTTCATGTAAGTTTCTGTAAGTTCGTGTAAGTGCGTGTAAGTACGTGTGAGTTCATGTCAGTGCGCATAAGTGCGTGTAAGTGCATGTTACTGTGTGTAAGTGCATGTAAATGCGTGTAAGTGTGTGTAAGTGCATGTAAGTGTGTGTAAGTGCATGTGAGTGTGTGTAAGTACGTGTGAATGTATGTACGTTCGTGTAAGTGCGTGTACGTTTGTGTAAGTGCGTGTAAGTGCGTGTAAGTGCGTCTAACTGCGTGTAAGTTTGTATCAGTGTGTGCAAGTACGTGTAAGTACATGTAAGTGCGTGTAATTACATGTAAGTGCATGTAAGTACGTGTAAGTGCTTGTAAATGCGTGTGAGTATGGGTAAGTGTGTGTAAGTGCGTGCAAGTATGTGTAACTGCGTGTAAGTGAGTGTAAGTGCGTATAAGTTTGTGTTAGTCTGTGTAAGTACGTGTAAGTACGTGTAAGTGCGTGAAAGTATGTGTAAGTGTGTGCAAGTGTATGCAAGTGCATGTAAGCTTTTGTAAGTACATGTAAGTGCATGTAAGTACGTGCAAGTGCGTGTAAGTGCCTGTAAGTGCGTGTAATTGCCTGTAAGTTTTTGTAAGTGCGTGTAAGTGTGTGTACGTGATGCCCCCAATTTTGCCGCGTCCTTGATTTCCTCCGCGGGTGTCTACGCACCGCGCTGTTCCGTGGACCAGACACCTTTACGCTAGATTGGCAGCAACCTTGGACTTGTGAGCAACGCTGCGTATCACAGATCTAGACTCACACGCTCGCACCTCACCGATGTGAGTGACGCTCCGCGGTCCGCCTCTTCCCGCACGGGAGTCCACCACCTGGTGGCGTCCGACTCCGTTCCGCGGTACCCACGTTCCGCGGTTGTGTGCAAGCAAGGGGCACCGCCGGCAGTTCACCTCACTCGGGCTTTTGGTGCACACGCAGTCTCACAATCCGCGGACCACAGATCTGGACTCACACGCTGGCACCTCACCGACGTGTATGACACTCCGCGGTCTGCTTCTTCCCACACGGGAGTCCACCACCTCGTGGCGTCCGACTCCGTTCCGCGGAACCCACGTTCCGCGGACGTGTGCAAGCAAGGGACACCGCAGGCAGTTCACCTTACTCGGGCTTTTGGTCCACACGCAGTCCCACAATCCGCGGACCAGATTCCGAGATCAATGGGAGACGAGAAGGCGATGGAGGACACAGAGAGTAGGCAAACTTCTTTGATAAAGCTGGTAACGCGGAGTACACAGAATGCTCGGGAGGCATGCAAGATTGAGTTTCCCTTGTCCTACTGCTAGTAAGGCCCTTTTCTACTTGAGACTCCGCGCGGCGTGTCTACACGCCGGCGGTCTCATTCCTCTCACATCATCCTTCTTCCTTCTAATTGGACTCCTCGCGGTGCGGTTATGCACCGCGGGTCTCGTCCCAATCAAACACACATACACACACTGCCTATCTTCTTTCGTCCGCGGCTCGTGCACACGGTTCTTCGTGCTCTTCCTTGAATCTTCGTCCTTCGCGGTGCGTCTCCCGAGGCTCCTCCGTGATTGATGCTTGGTCATTACTTGCTGATTGGACGTTCCTCCCTCGATTGCTCGGCCTCTTTGTTGTCCTGCCTGTGCGCTGTCAGTAGCCGCGGATCCTGCTGCGGCTCGCCCCTGTTCCCTTTACACCGCGGATTCACCCACCACCGCTTCCCGCCTTGCCGTAAGTGTTTGATTTGGAGGGACCGCCGCAGGTGCGTTGCATTTCCCTGCAGCGGCTTGGTCTGCGCTTCTTCTGGGTCCCGCGCTACCCCTCGCTCAACCGCATCCGCGGGAGCCAGCATCCTGCGCGCGGATTGTGAGCCGCCCCAAGTCCCTCTCCGCGGATGGCTTCTTCTGCGGAGGTGCGGCAGAATTATGCTTGACANCTTCCTTGAATCTTCGTCCTTCGCGGTGCGTCTCCCGAGGCTCCTCCGTGATTGATGCTTGGTCATTCCTTGCTGATTGGACGTTCCTCCCTCGATTGCTCGGCCTCTTTGTTGTCCTGCCTGTGCGCTGTCAGTAGCCGCGGATCCTGCTGCGGCTCGCCCCTGTTCCCTTTACACCGCGGATTCACCCACCACCGCTTCCCGCCTTGCCGTAAGTGTTTGATTTGGAGGGACCGCCGCAGGTGCGTTGCATTTCCCTGCAGCGGCTTGGTCTGCGCTTCTTCTGGGTCCCGCGCTACCCCTCGCTCAACCGCATCCGCGGGAGCCAGCATCCTGCGCGCGGATTGTGAGCTGCCCCAAGTCCTCGTCGTGGACGAAGAGTCTGCACCCCTCACACCGCGCCCCCATTGTGGGTGTCTTGACCAGCTGCTTGCATGAGGAGCAATGAGGTGCGCGTTCATACTTCTTACAGCTTGAGCATCGGTATATCCGCTTCCCCGCGCTACTCCGTCCCACCTCTTCCGCGCAGGAGTCATACGCGACAACCGCGCAGTGCTCACACCGGTAGGATGTCCCCTCAAGCTGGCCTCCACAGTTGTCCCCGGTGCAGGTACGCCTGTTCGAGAACTTCCAATTGACCTTCCGCTGCTTGCTCTGGCAACTGATGCAGGTCCAGATGCCCTCCTTCCCGCGCTCCCCACACCGTAGGTGACACATTGTCCGGTACATCCCGCAAGGTTTGCCGAACTCGGGTTGGTCTCCGTGGCACCCGGCGCAAAGGGGGGCCAGGGTTTCCGCGTTATAGGACAGCGTCACCCCTTCTTCCATGACTGCTCGTCCCACACACATGTGACACTGCCCCGCCCACACCGAGCTTCCCGTGACAAGACAGCCCTGGTGGGCCGTCCTGTGGCAGTTGGCACAATGTTCACCTCCGCAGACGGCCTTCTTGCAGGTGGGGCAGTTCTCCGCGGCTGCCTTGGGCGAGTCTTCCTCCTTCTCATCTTCAGAGTCCACTTCCTCTCCCTCCGCTGTGATTCGCGGCGGCTTCCGGACCCCTTGCCTATCCTCGATCTCCTGGCGGCATTGTCTGCACCTTTCCGGTCCGCTCCGCTCCCCTTTTGCATTCCGCGGCTGCTCCAGGCATCTATCACATACCCGCCGCTGGCAGCCCTTGCAATCCTATACCCGTCTGCCCCAGCGGTGCCCGCACTGGACGCATGTCTGACGCTCCTTCTCCTTCCGCGCCTCCTCCGCTGCTGCCATGTGTCCTTCCTGCTGCCACCGTTGCATGGTGGCTCCTGTGACCGTGCGAGGCCCTTGCCGGGTCCTTGCTCCTTCCCCCTCCTCTTCTTCCTCTTCCTCTTCATCTGGGTCCCACCTCCCGTGCGCCTCTCCTTCTCCCCCAGCATCCGGGTTGGCTCCGTCGTCCCCTTCTTTCTTTTCTCTTGCCGTCCCCCTGGGTGTTTCACGGAGACACCGCAGGCAAGTGCGGTTCATGCCGATGCAACTTTTGGCCAGCCCCTGGTGTGCCGGCTGGCCGCAGACGCGGCAGACAACCTTCATGAGCGTCGCTTCAGGGAGGTTCTCCCCACAGACCACACAAGGACCTGTGTAGGCGTTCAAGGTGCGGGGACTCATATGAGCACCCTTTCGCGGGGCGGCAGGGGACATCCTTGGAGTTGGGTCCCCGCTGCCGGCCTGCTTTGGTTCAGGCTGCAACTGTTGCTCCTGTAGTCCTGGCTGCTCACGCTCTCCCTGCTGCCCCTCCGCTGCTGCTGGCCCTGTTCGCGCCGTCCTTGTCCCACTTGCTTTTCCCCCGCGGACACCTCCTGTATGTCAGAGCCATCCGTTGGTTCCTCCCCCTGAGGCTCCTGGCTCCACGCTTCCTCCTGCTCCGACACTTGGGCTTCACACTGCTTCAGCACTTCCTCCGCACGCCAACCCCTTGATCCCCTGCGTTCCTCCAGCGAAGGGAGCGCTCCACCTGTGCCGGGGATGTGTGTTTGCCACGCTGGAGGTAGCAGCATGAACTCTGTTGCTGGATAACTCCGCTCGCTGAATCCATCCGGCCCCTCCAGCCACACTCGTCCTGCGTCAACCGCGGCCACGCGATACACCTGCCGCGGCTCTTCAGCTTCGCGTCCTGCGCCTGGAAATGGGCGGAGGTACACCAGGTTCCCTGCCTCGATCGCCCCATGGTTGAGGCGTCTATTGGCGGCGTCACATCCGCGCCAGGCCGAGACCGAGGCCCGAAGTCGTGCCTCCGCCCGCAATTTAGCTGTCTTCTGACACCGTGCCCGGTACCACTCCTGCACCTCCTTGTCCCTCGCCAGTTCTCGCTCCTCTTCTGAGATGCCATCCTGCTGCTGTTTCGGATCTAGTGGCAGCCGCAGTGGAGGCTGCGGCATGCCCAGCGCCGCGCGTGGGGGTTGCCCGAAGAGGAGGGCATGCGGCGAGAACGTCGTGGCGCGGCTGGGGGTAATGTTGATGAAGTGAGCCGTCTTCTTGAGAGTCTCCCCCCAATCCTTTACCTCCGCGGTGGCCACTGCCCGCTCCAAGATCTCGTGTAGCCGTTCGACCTGGCCCTTGGATTGAGGCCGATACCGCCCAGAGTGCACGTGTTGCACCCCCCATTCCGCGAGCTCCTCGCGGAATGCTTCGGCAAACTCGGTGCCATTGTCGCTGTGTACCACGCGGCATTCCCCGAAGCGGTAGAATATTTCCTCCCGGATGAACCGTGCCGCCCGCGCGGAGGACTTATCGGGGACCGCCATGACCCAAACATACTTGGTGAAATGGTCGATTGCTGCGATCCAGTACCGTTCTCCCTGGGCGCGGCGAGGACGGGGTCCGTGGTAATCGATGATGATGCGGTCCAGGGGTTCACCGATTGGAGAGGGCAGAAAGAGTGGCATGTCCCGCGGTGTGATTTTACGGTGTCGCTCGCATGGTGCGCAGTTCTGCACCACCTCTTTCACGATAGCCAGGAGGTTCGGTACATGCAGGATGGGGGTTAGTCGCTCCTTGAGGGCCTGGATGCCGGAGTGGTGGTGGTGATGGTAGGCCTCAATCACCGCTTTCTGCACGGTGGGCGGAGGTACCCACAGAATCTGCGGCGTGGTCCGCCAGAGGCGGCCACCTTCCCACGCATACTTCAGACAGAGGCGGGCGAGATCATCCTTCTTTCGCCTGTCATATTCTACCCCCATTTGGGCCCCCAGAGCCTTGTATACCTTGTCCGCTTCTGCTTGCTGCTGCTTCTCGGTTGTGGCGCGGAGCAGGATGTGCGCATTCTGCCATATCCTCCAGTCCTGTGTCTCGACTGGTCCGGGTACCTTCCCCGCCTTCTCCGCGGCAGCCTCTCCCGGCTTCCTCTTCCTCTCCTTCTCCAGTGCCGGCAGTCCCTGGGCTCGTCGTGCATCCTGCTCCGCCTTCATTGCCTGGAGGCGGTGCTGGTTGCTCTCATCGTATGCGGGGGGCTCTCTGTCCCAGCTGTCTGGGGCTGGGAAGAGGCGCAAGATTCCTACCGCGCGGAATTCTCCTTCGTCCCATTGACTCTGCAGGTTCACCTCCAACACCGCTTCGTGCCGCCAGCCGCGTGCTCCGCGGGCCTCACCTGCTTCCGGCTCCGCCTTCCCCCCCACGTGCTCACTGAGTCGCAGCAGGCCCCGCCCCTTGGCAATGGGTTGGTCCTCATCGGGCGGTGGTGACTCACTTAGTTCGGAGATCACCACTCCGCCCGTCTTCTTCTTCACCGTGGCTGCTGCGGCGCTTTCCTTGGCCCCTCGCTTTTGTGGTGGTATGGCGCCCGCGCCCTCTAAGAGAGGTTGAAGCTTGGTTGGGACCGCTCCTGCAGGCAGCGGGACGGTCCGGGACACCGCCAGAAGCAGCTCCATTGCTTGAACGATATTCCGCTGGGCCTGTGTGAGTTGCTCTGGGTCCACAACCTGCCGGGGCTCTTGGGTGGGGCGGAGCTGCTTGCTGCGCTTGGCGGAGGGTGTGTCGGTGGAGCTGTCTTCGATGGCCCGCTTCTCTCGTTCTTTGCGGCGGGATGTTGGTGTAGTTTCCGCGGATGGTGCGGGCTTCCCCACCGCAGCATCCTTTGGTGGGGGAGCCTCCCGGCTGACCGACGCCGCATGGACGGAGGCAGCCTGCTTGCTGGTTTCCGCGGATGCGGTTGCCCGCCTGGCCGCGCGCAGGAGCTTAGTTTTTTTGGCACGCAGAGCTGCCGAGATGGGCTGCTGGGGGGTGTTCTTCCGCGCTTCTTGTCTGGCAGCTGCTGCCTTGGTGTATGCCAGCGCATCCTGGATTTGTCTCCCATTTCCCTCCTGTGCCATTCCCCGCTGCTCTGCTTCCTGCTTCTCTGCCTCTTGCCCAGCTGCTCCCACTGCTGCTCTAGCAGCTTCTGCCGCGGCCGCCATTGTGGTTCCCTCCGGGGGCTGCACGTCTGCCGTCCTCGTGCCCTGTCCTACTGTTGCAGCTTCAGTGATCGGTTGTGCCCCTTCTGTCTTACCCACTGCCTCCTACTGTGCTGCCGCCTCGGCCTTCCGCTTCCGGTCCTCTGCCATCTGCTGCCAGAGCGCTTTCAACCGTTCCCGCATGTGTGCGAGCTCAGGGGAGTCGCGGAGGTACTTTTGTGCCTCTTTGATCTCCATTTGGATACGGTTCCTCTCATCCCGGCACACAGCAACAGCTTCCCGGGCCCAATGACGCACTGCCTCTTCTGTTAGGGCGGCTTGTGTCCGCGGAAGCGCTTTCCACAATCCTTGAGCCACTGCGGTCTCAGCTCGTTGGCGCAGAGCACCATCTTGGGCCATCTGCCAGGCCTTGCCGACAGCGGCATACCAGTGTTCGAACTGTTCTTCTGCCGCGGTGATGCCTGCCAGCTCCGCCGCAGTGTAGTGTACTCCCCATCTATGGGAGATGACGTCGAAAAGGTAACCCCACCTCCAGTTCTGCGCCGACGTCTTTCGTTCCGGCACGTCCATTGTCCCTGTTGGCATGCGGGCGGCGTGATATACGGTGAGTGCCCGGGCGCGCTCCTGGAGCAGATGTACGTAGCGGCGTGTGGGATCTGCAGCTTGGTCATGGCGGACCAGGAGCCACCAGTCACGCGCGGCGTTCAAGCTGCGGTCTGGTTGCTCCGTGTCAAGAAACGTTGCCACGCCCGCCATGGCCTGCGTTGGACGAAGATTGAGGAGGTCGCAGAGCGCCGAGATGAGGCGCTCGGCCCCCGCTGTTTCCAGCAGTTGTACTTGGCGTGCTCGCGGCCCAAGGGCCAGGGCGGTCTTGGCCGCGCCCTTCAAGACCACGTGCCAAGTGGGGTTAAAAAAGGAGTTCCCCATACTCGCACGGACTACGTCCGGTAGTTCATCCTGTAGGTGGAGGATGACGCTGCTCACCACTTCCAGCAGGTGGTCAGTCTTGGGGTGATCTCCGCTGTCACCGGAACTCTCCTCCAGACGTGTCTGTGCCCCTTCCATGATCGTGCCGGCACTGAGCGGGGGACGCAAGAGTCCGCATGGAGAGGAGGAGTGCGCAGGTGGTGCAGGAGGGGCAGGCGGTGGCGGTGTGTTTGCGGGTGTTGCTACTGTCGGGGATGTCGGGGGGCCTGATGGTGGGGGTGTTCTAGGTAGTACTGCTGCCGCTGCCAGGGGGGGCTTGGTACCGCGGATGCCCCTGGGGACGCTGCCGCTATGTGTGTTGTGGGGTGGCCTGGTACCAGGGGGGCTCTAGATGACCCTGCCACTGCTGGCGCCGCGGAACGGCCAGGCGCTGGAGGGGCTCCAGATGATGCTGCCGCTGCTGGTGCCGCCGGAGTTCCTGTTGCTGGAGAGGCTCCAGCGGCTGCTACCGCTGCTGGTGCCACCGGAGTTCCTGGTGCCGGAGAGGCTCCAGCGGCTGCTACCGGTGCCGCGGAAGGGTTTGGTGCTGCTGCGGTTGCCGCGGAGGGGGCTGAGGTCCGAGATGCTCTCCGGGATGCTGCTCCTGTTGGTGGCGCGGATCGTCCTGCGCCGGTTGAGCGGCCTGTGCTCTGTTGCCTGATGACACGCCTTGAAGCGCCATCACCCCCCCTGTTCGAAGGCGCGGACCCCGCGCTGGGAGAGCGAGCCATGGCGGAGGCTGTGCCGCGGTTGGTGCCAGAGCTGCGAGTAATGCGGCGTGTGAACTGAGTGCCTGAGGCAGTTGGCGTGACAACCATGGGGGAGTGAGCCGAGAGCGGGCGAGTGGAAGTGAAAAGAGGTGTAAACGAACGAATGCCGGAATCAGAAATGAGACTGAGAATGCCCGCACCGAGCAATATATCCGCCTGGCGCGGCGCGAGCCAGTCGACCGCGAGGAGCATATCATACGTGCGGACATCGCACACCTGCACGGTATGCGGTGCATGTACATTGGCGACCTGCATGGGGAGGGCCGCGATTTGACCGAGGGGTGCGTCGATGGCCCCAGTGGAGATGGAGAAGCGGAGCCGGGTGGGCATGATGAGGTGTGCGAGACGTAAGGTGCGGGCCATCCGGAGTGCGATGGTGGTGTGGGTAGCGCCGGTATCCACGATGGCCACAAACTTGCGACCACATACCCAGACGTGGCACCAGGCCACGTGGACCGCTGCAGGTGGTGGCGGACCGGGGATCAGCGGAGCAGGAGCCCATGTGCATGGCACACGTCATGCCTCCTCTCGGACGCGGGAATGGGTCGTGAGGATGGCATGAGCGACCATGCGGACACCAGTAGCGCGGGTGCAAGAGAGATGGATGCTGATGGGAGTGAGGGAGGGGTTCGAGGAGGAGAAGAGGGTCTGGAGACGGTCCGCTGATTCGGGGGAGTGAAGGAGGAAGTCCACCAGGGATAGGGGATGACGCGTGTCGAGAAGCGGGGAGGCAGAGGGTATCGATACAGTAGTGTTGCGGACCACTACAGCGGAGGGGGTCCGTTGGGGCCGTGGGAGAGAGGCTCAAGGGGGGATGTGTGCCGCAATTTCCTCGAGCGTCCAACCGCGGATGGTGGGGTTGAAACGGCGGGCGAGTTGGAGGCTCTCAGGGAATGCAGGTAGGGTCTCCGCGGTAGCAGGGCCATCGGAGGTGTCCAGCTCAGACAGGAGCTGGTAAGCGGCCGCGGATTCCTCTTCTGTGAGCTCGCGAGCGACGCCCTCCCACTAAGGCTCGACATCCGCGGGGACAGGTGGAGGCGCAGTGGTAGGCGCAGGAAGAGTGTCTTGCGGATCCGCGGGGTGTGGCCAGTCCGCGCAGGGAAGGCGACTGAGGGCGTCGGCATTGCGGTTGGCAAGGGCGGGCTGGTACTTGATCTTCATGTTATAGCCTTGCAGGAGGAGAGCCCACTTGGCCAAGATGCCCTCGTGGTTTTGCGTCGTGAGCAGCCACTGTAACGCTTGATGATCGGTAAGGACAGTGAAAGGTTTGCCATTTTTGATGTAGTCGCGGAAGTGCTGGATGACCCACAGCACCGCCAGGCACTCACCCTTCACTGGTGGGTAGTTCCGCTCTCCGTCCGTGAGGGCACGGCTAGCGTAGGCAATCACCCGCTGAATCGGTTCCTGGACAGACTGCGACAGGATAGCACCAAGGCCTTCCCGCGTCCAGTCGGTGGTGATAGAAAAGGGGAGGTTGAAGTCAGGGAACTCGAGCATGGGGGCAGTGACCAGCCGATGTTTGATCTCTGCCCACGCAGCAGCACACTCCGCGGTCCAGTCAAAGGGGACATCCTGATGGGTTAGCTGCTGCAGCGGCCGTATGATGCGTGCGTGGTCACGGACGAATTTGCGGTAGAAAGAGACGAAGCCAAGGAAGATCTTGACTTGTCCCGCGGTTGTGGGTTGGCGCCACTCCTGGACAGCTGCAATCTTGGCGGGGTCGGTCTTGATTCCGTCGGTGCTCATGACAAAGCCCAGGAATTCCATCTCCGCGGCGCCAATAGAACATTTGGCGGCCTTGAGCTTGAGGTTCGCAGCACGAAGAGCGGAGAAGACAGCGGTGAGGGAGGAGAAGAGATCGGCAAAGCTGTGGGCTGCGACCATGATGTCGTCGATGTAACAGCTCACGTTAGGGATGCCGCGGAGGGTAGAATCCATGACTCGCTGGAATGTGGCGCTGGCGTTGCGGAGGCCAAAGGGCATGCGGGTGAAGGCGTAGAGACCGTCGGGGGTGACAAAGGCCGTCTTACCCATGGAATCGGGGTGCATGGGAACGGCATGGAAGGCCGCTTTGACGTCCACTTTGGCAAACCATCCGCGCCCCTGCTGACGCTCTTGGATATCGACGATCAGCGGCATGGGGTAGGCGTCCTCTTCTGTGACGCGGTTCAGGTCGCGGAAGTCAATGCAGAAGCGTTTGGAGCCATCTGGCTTCCCGACAATCACCAGATTGGCCCGCCAGGGGCTGACAACGGGAACAATCACACCCTGCGCTTTCAGCTCTGCGAGACCCTCGTTGATAATCTGCTCCTGGTCTGGAAGGATCTGTCGGACTTTCTGCTTGATTGCGGCCGCTGTGCCGGTGTTGATGATGTGGGAGGCATTGACTGCCCCCAGATCTGGCGCAGAGCCAGCAAAGATGTCGGCAAAGGAATCGAGCAGGTCCCGAAAGTCCTGTTTGTGGGCTGCGGAGAGGCGGGGATGCAAGATGTGGTCCCACCGCGGGGGTGGAGGAGGTAGTCTGTCGCGGATGAGGTAGAAGTCATCGTCGTCCTCCAGGGGAAGACCCTGACCAAATGCCTGCTCGCTCTACTGCCAGAGTCCCAGAAGATTCGCACGCACTCATGGCTCTGCGTTGTCCGCGGAGCGTTCACGCCACTCTTCGACAGGCATCTGTTCTGCGTCAAGGACGGGCTCTGCTGGGGATCGGGCGTGCGCATCTTCCTGCGCCGCCTCTGATAGAGAGAAAGGGGATGTGTTGGAGACTGGCACCGTTACGCGGTCCCCCACCGTGATGAGGGCGTACTCTTTGGTTCCCGAGGCGGAGGTGAGCTGCATGACACCAAGGGAGAACAGGAGATTGCTTTGCCGCGGAAGGAGGTAATCCATGCCCAAGAGTACGTCGTAGGTCCGGGCCTGAGTCACTTGAACATCCATCGGTTCATGCAGAGTCCCCACTTGCAAGGGCAATCCACGCACTTCCCCATCTCCGTAATCCAACCCGCCCGCAGAATTGCTGAACAATCGCCGCGTTGTGAGGATGCGGTCCGCCCATCCAACGAGATAGAGGACGCGGAGGGCCATGGTGGTGTGGGTGGCCCCGGTGTCGATGATGGCCAGGAACTTTTGACCACAGATCCAGACCACGCAGCAGGCCACCTCATAGTGGTGGTCGTTGCGGCGGGGAGGCTCCAGGGGCTGTGGTGCCCAACCCCAATCCATCTCCTCTGTGGTCAACGCGGGAGGGGCCTCTGCTACAATGCGTCGGGTATTCTGGGTGCCATGGGGCGGAGTGGTGCAAGCAAGAGAGATATCGACGGTTCGGAGGCGATGGTTGGCCTTGGTGAATTCGTCCTTAAGCCGCGGAGCCAGCTCGGGGTGGAGGCGGAGGAAGTCGAAGAAGTTCACGGAGGCAATAGGAGTAGTGAAGAGCTTATCCACCGGGTCAGTGAAATCGGTAGCAAGGGTGGGGGTGGGCTTAAGTGCAGGTGAGGTGTTCGCCGTCGTCGGAAGTACCGCAGGCGCAGGGTCTGGTTGTCGGCGCTTCTCTGGGGGTCGGAATGAGCGGGCAGCGGTAGCCTCCTATAGCCGGGCTTCAACGGCTTCCGCGCGCCGTCGCAGGTTGTCCTGCAGCTGTGCAGCTTCCTGAAGGTCCCATCCGCGGAGCTTAATCTGGCGGGCTTGAGAGATGAGTTCCGTCTCCTCAGGCGTAGGCGTCGTTTTAGTAGTCTCATCCTCAGCCATGGGCAAACCCAGTTTCACATTGCGAGCGCCGGCCGCAGGGTTCGGCGGTGGGTTTGGCAGAATGCCTTGACCCGTTGCCTGAGCCGCGGAGTCCTGCCCAGTGGGAGGTGGAAGCGGTGGCTGCAGATGCTGCTGTTGCTGCCGCTGATGCTGCGGTTGCTGGCCCGTCCATGCCTGGTCGTAGTATTGCTGCCATTGGTGGACCAGGGGATCCTGGTAGGCTGGCTCAGGGCGCGGAGCCGTTTGTCGCTTGCGAGGGCAGTCCCGAGCAATGTGTTCCAGACTCTGGCAGGTGTAGCAAGCTTTCGGCTTCGGCTGCTGCGGAGGCGGAGCGTGTGAAGATGAGGGTGCAGGGGTGTCGCCGCCTTGGTATTGTCTGGTTGACCGTTGTCGGGTGAAAATAGCCGTAGCATCCCGTACCGCGTCTTGAAGAGACAGATATCGGTCAGCGATCATGAGGCTGCTGATTTCATCCAGAAGCGCGCGGATGAGGTTCTGCAGCAGGACCCACAGCGGCAATCCTTCTCCCTGCGGATTCTTGGCCACCGAAGCCCAGGTCAAGAACTGATCCAAGAACCTGCGGATATCATCCTCCTTGCGCATGACTTCCTTCTCAATCTTCCGCAGTGCTTCTTCCTTGGTCAGGTGTTTGAAGCGTTCGATGAGTGCATTGCCAAACTCTTCGAAGGACGGGAAGGGTACGCGTGCAATGTACCAATCCGCTGCGGCGCCTTGAAGGTGCAGTTCTGCGGTGGCGAGGCAAAGATCAGGCGGAATTCGGCCAATGCTGGCATAGAGGGTGATCTGCTTGAGCCGGACCCAGGGGTCTTCTTCCGGAGTGCCCTTGAAGGAGTCTAGCCGGGGAATATTGGCTGGCTCAGAGCGGATGTACTGCAGCTGCGGGACAGTGCTGCGGTTAGTCATCAATGCAGTCACAGCATGTGGAGTGGGTATGATTGCAGCTGGGGCCGCGGAGTATCCAGTTAAAGGGATCGCCATCAAGGGTTGCCCCGCGGGCGTCTGAGGGTTTGCTTGTATAGGTGGGAGAGGCATGTACCAGGAAGAGGGAGCGGGTGTTGAGGCGGTGTAGGGAGTGGAGAAGAATGCCGTCCCAGGCGGCAGAACCTGAGTCCCCTGTGTCGGCGGCACCGCTGCCTGGGGCATCCAGTATGCTTGAGCGGTTGGGACTGCAGCCGCGGGGTGGAGAGGAACTGCTGGTCCAGTGTTGAAAGTCGCGTGTGGATTCCCTTGCGGCTGCTGCGGGGGCAGGTACAGATGGTTCTGCGCAGTGGGCTGTGATATAGGCATCGAGGTCTGAGGGGTCGCTCCGACTGGCATGGGTCCCGCAAGCTGCTAATGGGGAATCTGCTGATAAGCGGGCATGGGTGGCTACGGCAGCATGTTGGTCACCATCGCCTGCGGCACCGTTCCCATCGGTGTTGGACCCATCTGCTGATGTGTCTGGGCCATCCACAGGGATGGCGTGACCGCGTGAGGCTGCGTCATGGCTGTCAGCTGGGCTCCGCCTCCGAACGTCTGCTGCAGTGGGGGCTGGCCCATGTTTCCCTGAAGGGTTGTATTCCCTCCGGGCTGGGTCACCTGTTGTGTGTGCTGCGTGCCTGCGGAAGGCCTCGTCGCCATCCCTGCTTGCATCATCAGCTGTTGTGGTGGATGGGCTAGCTGCTGCAATCCCGCCGCAGGCACATGTGGCATAGTTCCTGTCTGCATGGTGCTGACCATCACCTGCTGCTGTGGTGGTGCACTTGGTGTCGGTTGCTGCGGGGGCGCCGCGGTAGGCAGGGTGCCTAGGTTCGGCTGTGGCATCGTCACTTGCAGTGGTCCGGGCGCAGGTGGCGGTGGCGCTGTCCCTGCCTGTCAGCCTCTCATATGCTGCTGCAGTGAGTGCCTCGGCAGCTGCGTCACTCCAATTGTCTGGAGTTCTGCGGCCACCATTGCCGCGGTCATTCCCATGGCCAGAGGTGTCTGGCCCACGGGAAGCTGGTTCATTGGTGGCTGTGCAGCTCCCGACGCCTGCGCAGACATAGGCATTTCTGTCTGTATGGTTCCTGTGGGTTGCGTCGATATGACCATCTGCTGTTGCAGCCCAGGTCCAGGTGGTTCCGCGGTAGGGGTGCCCTGGGTTTCCCTGGTCAGCTGCGGTGGCGGGTTCACATCTTGTGGCATCCCAAGGGTAGGGGCCGAAGATCCCACCTGCTGTAGTTGTGCGGAGATCTGCTGCTCGTCCGGCGCTGGTGCCTCGGGGATCCCTGAATCCTCGGGACTCAGCGGCAAGGGTTGCGGATGCGTTAGGGGTGCGTGCTGCGATTCCGTTCCGCCAGTGATCTGTGGCTGCCCGCCACGGCGCCGGTACACCAGTCCGCGATAAGCTTCGAGCCCTCCACCACCGGAGGATTCCTCCAGTGAAGGTGGTATATCGGAGAACCACTGTGCCCCAGGTGGCACATTCTGCTGGCCCTCCAGTCCCTGTTGATGCGGGGCTGATCCATGGCTGTCGGACCTGCAGATGGTCTCCACCTCCAGCGCATCCATGATACGGCGCCAGTGCAACTGCTCCAACCAGTCGGTTACTCGCCGGTGCTGGATGAGCGGGTCGGGGCCTGGTGAGGAGCTGATTGGTGTGCGGGACAGCACCGGTGAGGAGTCCTTGCTTCCCGCGTGGGTTGCGGCCCGGCGTGGCAAGAAGCACCGCGCTGATGGCTGCTGCTGCCGTCGCCCGATGTCCTGATGCACAAAGCTGGCCGCCGACATCAACGACTGATCTGAAAGTCACGTGCAGTTCTGCTGGCGAAGAGCAAAGAACTATCCACGCTCACCGCACCATGACACTGATACCCCCAAGTTTGCCGCGTCCTTGATTTCCTCCGCGGGTGTCTACGCACCGCGCTGTTCCGTGGACCAGACACCTTTACGCTAGATTGGCAGCAACCTTGGACTTGTGAGCAACGCCGCATATCACAGATCTAGACTCACACGCTGGCACCTCACCGATGTGAGTGACGCTCCGCGGTCCGCCTCTTCCCGCACGGGAGTCCACCACCTGGTGGCGTCCGACTCCGTTCCGTGGTACCCACGTTCCGCGGTTGTGTGCAAGCAAGGGGCACCGCCGGCAGTTCACCTCACTCGGGCTTTTGGTGCACACGCAGTCTCACAAGCCGCGGACCACAGATCTAGACTCACACGCTGGCACCTCACCGACGTGTATGACACTCCGCGGTCTACTTCTTCCCACACAGGAGTCCACCACCTCGTGGCGTCCGACTCCGTTCCGCGGAACCCACGTTCCGGGGACGTGTGCAAGCAAGGGACACCGCCGGCAGTTCACCTTACTCGGGCTTTTGGTCCACACGCAGTCCCACAATCCGCGGACCAGATTCCGAGATCAATGGGAGACGAGAAGGCGATGGAGGACACATAGAGTAGGCAAACGTCTTTGATAAAGCTGGTAACGCGGAGTACACAGAATGCTCGGGAGGCATGCAAGATTGAGTTTCCCTTGTCCTACTGCTAGTAAGGCCCTTTTCTACCTGGGACTCCGCGCGGCGTGTCTACACGCCGGCGGTCTCATTCCTCTCACATCATCCTTCTTCCTTCTAATTGGACTCCTCGCGGTGCGGTTATGCACCGCGGGTCTCGTCCCAATCAAACACACATACACACACTGCCTATCTTCTTTTGTCCGCGGCTCGTGCACGCGGTTCTTCGTGCTCTTCCTTGAATCTTCGTCCTTCGCGGTGCGTCTCCCGAGGCTCCTCCGTGATTGATGCTTGGTCATTCCTTGCTGATTGGACGTTTCTCCCTCGATTGCTCGGCCTCTTTGTTGTCCTGCCTGTGCGCTGTCAGTAGCCGCGGATCCTGCTGCGGCTCGCCCCTGTTCCCTTTACACCGCGGATTCACCCACCACCGCTTCCCGCCTTGCCGTAAGTGTTTGATTTGGAGGGACCGCCGCAGGTGCGTTGCATTTCCCTGCAGCGGCTTGGTCNCTCCCGAGGCTCCTCCGTGATTGATGCTTGGTCATTCCTTGCTGATTGGACGTTTCTCCCTCGATTGCTCGGCCTCTTTGTTGTCCTGCCTGTGCGCTGTCAGTAGCCGCGGATCCTGCTACGGCTCGCCCCTGTTCCCTTTATACCGCGGATTCACCCACCACCGTTTCCCGCCTCGCCATAAGTGTTTGATTTGGAGGGACCGCCGCAGGTGTGTTGCATTTCCCTGCAGCGGCTTGGTCTGCGCTTCTCCTGGGTCCCGCGCTACCCCTCGCTCAACCGCATCCGCGGGAGCCAGCATCTTGCGCGCGGATTGTGAGTCGCCCCAAGTCCCTCTCCGCGGATGGCTTCTTCTGCGGAGGTGCGGCAGAATTATGCTTGACATTCCCAAACACTTTTCTCTCCCTCTGGTCATTTGTGACTCGTGTTATGAGTTGTCAATGTTGACCACACATAGTGGACTTATTCGGTCGTAGTCTGTGACGTATGCATCCTTTGGTTGGTCACTATACACACTAGCCATACCGTACCACAGCTTGTTAAAGGTCTTTGTACTTCCTAGTTGAAAACTAGTGTTCCCAACCCATTGTCTTCCCCTCTGACCATTCGTGACTCGTGTTATGCGTTTTCAACGTTGACCACATGAAGTGAAATTCTTTCGTCATGGTCAGTAACATATGCATACTTTGGGTGGTCAGTGTGCATTGAAGCCACATTGTGCCACAACATATTGAACGTATTTGTACTTCCTAGGAGATAACTAGTATTCACAAACCATTACCTTCCACCCTGACCATTTGTGACTCGTGTTGTGAGTTGCCAAAGTTTACCACACTTAGTGATGTTACTTGGTCATGGTCAGTGACATATGCATACTTTGGTTGGTCATCGTGCATGGTCCCCACACCGTGCCACAACGTATTGAAGCCCCTTGTGCTTGCTATGTGATGTGTGGTGTTCTGAAACCATTGTTTTCCCCTCTGACAATTTGTGACTTTTATTGTGAGTTGTCAACGGAGACCACACACAGCGGATTTCTTCGGTCAAAGACAGTAAACATGCCTACTTTGGTCGGTCATTGTGCATGGTAGCCACACCGCGCTACTATTGACTGAAGGTCATTGTACTTGGTAGTTGAGAACAGATATTCTCATAGCATCGTTTCCTATCCTGACCGTTTGTGACTCGTGTTATGGTTGGTCAACGTTGACCACCCATATTGAAATTCTCTGGTCATGNTGGCTTCTTCTGCGGAGGTGCGGCAGAATTATGCTTGACACTGATGCCCCCAACCCCCCTTTTTTCAAGCCTCTGTCCCAGAGGCTCTCAGCGACCCTTCCGCGTGAAGTGCTGGCGGGGTCTGGGGCGCCCTCGTTCCTGGCACGGTCGGCAGTATATTTCCACTGTTCCTCCCTTTCGTTGAAGCTTTACTGCACATTCGTCGTGGACGAAGAGTCTGCACCCCTCACACCGCGCCCCCATTGTGGGTGTCTTGACCAGCTGCTTGCATGAGGAGCAGTGAGGCGCGCGTTCATACTTCTTACAGCTTGAGCATCGGTATATCCGCTTCCCCGCGCTACTCCGTCCCACCTCTTCCGCGCAGGAGNTTGTCCTGCCTGTGCGCTGTCAGTAGCCGCGGATCCTGCTGCGGCTCGCCCCTGTTCCCTTTACACCGCGGATTCACCCACCACCGCTTCCCGCCTTGCCGTAAGTGTTTGATTTGGAGGGACCGCCGCAGGTGCGTTGCATTTCCCTGCAGCGGCTTGGTCTGCGCTTCTTCTGGGTCCCGCGCTATCCCTCGCTCAACCGCATCCGCGGGAGCCAGCATCCTGTGCGCGGATTGTGAGCTGCCCCAAGTCCCCCTCCGCGGATGGCTTCTTCTGCGGAGGTGCGGCAGAATTATGCTTGACAGTACGTGCATGTAATCATGTGAAAGTGCATGTAAGTGCGTGTAAGTCCGTGTAAGTGCGTACAAGTACGTGTTAGTGCGTGTAAGTGCGTGTTAGTGTGCGTAAGTGTGTGTAAGTGTGTGTAAGTGCGTGTAAGTGTGCGCAAGTGCATGCAAGTGCGTGTAAGTACGTGTAAGTTTGTGTAAGCATGTGTAAGTGCGTGTAAGTGCGTGTAAGTTCATGTAAGTGTGTGTAAGTGCGTGTACGTTCATGTAAGTTTGTGTTTGTGTGTGTAAGTGTGTGTAAGTCCGTGTAAGTGCGTGTACGTACATGTGAGTTTGTGTCAGTGCGTGTAAGTGTGTGTAAGCGCGTGTAAGTGTGTGTGAGTGTGTGTAAGAGCGTGTAAGTGTGTGTAAGTGCATGTAAGTGGGTGTACATTTGTGTAAGTTGGTGTAAGGTTGTGTAAGTGTGTGGAAGTGCGTGTAAGTACGTGTAGGTGCGTGTAATTGCATGTAAGTTTGTATAAGTTTGTGTAAGTTTGTGTAAGTGCGTGTAAGTTTGTGTAAGTGCGTGTAAGTACGTGTGAGTTTGTGTCAGTGTGTGTAAGTGTATGTAAGTACGTGTAAGTACGTGTAAGTGTGTGGAAGTGTGTGTAATTGCGTGTAAATGTGTGTAAGGGCGTGTGAGTGTGTGTAAGTGTGTGTGAGTACATGTAAGGGTGTGTAAGTGCATGTATGTGCGTGTAAGTTTGCATAAGTGCGTGTGAGTACGTGTACGTTTGTGTAAGTGTGTGTAAGTATGTGTAAGTACACATAAGTGTGTGTAAGCTCATGTAAGTGCGTGTAAGTACGTGTAAGTGCTTGTAAGTGCGTGCAAGTGCCTGTAAGTGCCTGTAAGTGTGTGTAAAGGCGTATACATTCCTGTAAGTACGCGTAAGTGCGTTTAAGTACGTATAAGTACGTGTAACTGTGTAAAAGTATGTGTAAGTGCATATAAACACGTGTAAACACGTGTAAGTACGTATAAGTGTGTGGAGATTTGTGTAAGTACGTGTAAGTGCATGTAAGTGGGAGTAAGTGCATGAAAGTGCGTGTAAGTGCATGTAAGTACATGTAAGTATGCATAAGTGCGTGTATGTGCGTGTAAAATGTATGTAAGTGCGTGTAAGTGCGTTTAAGTGCGTGTAAGTGTGTGTAAGTGTGTGTAAGTGGGTATACGTGCGTGTAAGTGTGTGTAAGTTTATATAAGTAGGTGTAAGTATGTGTAAGCATGTGTTAGTGCGTGTAAGTACGTGTAAGTACGTGTAAGGGCCTGTAAGTTCGTGTAAGTGCGTGTAAGTGTATGTAAGTCTGTGT
This sequence comes from Penium margaritaceum, assembly GCA_023375785.1. Classification (NCBI taxonomy): domain Eukaryota; kingdom Viridiplantae; phylum Streptophyta; class Zygnematophyceae; order Desmidiales; family Peniaceae; genus Penium; species Penium margaritaceum. The sequence continues at coordinate 32,563 of SZWC01002018.1, read as the reverse complement.
AAGTGTGTTTAAGTGTGTGTATGTGCGTGTAAGTGCATGTTAGTGTGTGTAAGTGCGTGTAAGTGCATGTAAGTGCGTGTAAGTACATGCCAATGCACGCCAGTGTGTGCGAGAACGTGTAAGTTTGTGTAAGTATATGTAAGTGTGAAAAAGTGTCTGTACGTGTGTTTAAGTACGTGTAAGTATGTGTAAGTGCGCGTAAGTGTGTGTAAGTACGTGTGAGTGTGAGTAAGTTTGTGTGAGTTTGTGTCAGTGCATGTAAGTGTGTGTAAGTGCATGTAAGTTTGTGTAAGTGTGTGTTAGTTTGTGTAAGTGTGTATACGTGCGTACAATTGCATGTAAGTGTGTGTAAGTGTGTGCTAGTGTGTGTAAGTGCATGCATATGCGTATAAGTACGTGTAAGTATGTGTAAGTGCATGTAAGTGTGTGTAAATGCATGCCATTGCGTGCAAGTGCGTGTACGTTCGTGTAAGTGCGTGTAAGTGCGTGTAAGTACGTGTAAGTACGTGTAAGTGCTAATAAGTATGTGTAAGTGTGTGTAAGTGAGTGTAAGTGCGTGTAAGTGTTTGTAAGTACGTGTAAGTGTGTGTAAGTGAATGTAAGTGCATATAAGTACGTGTGAGCTTGTATACGAGCTTGTATAAGTGGTTGTAAATTCGTGCAAGTTCATGTAAGTACGTGTGCGTTTGTATATGTGCGTGTAAGTGAAAGTGCGTATGACTGCGTGTAATTGTGTATAAGTTCGTGTAAGTTCGTGTAAGTTCGTGTAAGTGCGTGTAATTTTGTAAAAGTGCGTGTGAGTTTGTGTCACTGTGTGTACGTACGTGTAAGTACGTATATGTACGTGTAAGTGTGTATAAGTGGGTGTAAGTGAGTGTAAGTTCGTGTAAGTATGTGTGAGTGCGTGTAAGTGTATGTGAGCACGTGTAAGTGCGTCTAAGTGCGTATAAGTGCGTGTAAGTTCGTGTAAGTACGTGTATGTGTGTCTACGTTCGTGTAAATACAAATAAGTGTGTGTAAGTGCGTGTAAGTGTGTGTAAGTTCGTGTCAGTGTGTGTTAGTAGGTATAAGTGCGTGTAAGTGTGTGTAATTGCATGTAAGTGCATTTAAGTGCGTGTAAGTGCATGTAAGTGCGTGTGAGTACATTTAAGTGCGTGTAAGTGCGTGCAAGTACGTGTAAGTGCGTGTAAGTACCTGTAAGTGTGTATAAGTTTGTATAAGTGCGTGTAAGTATGTGTAAGTGTGTGTAACTGCATGTAAGTACGTGTAAGTTCATGTAAGTGCGTGTAATTTTATGTAAGTGAGTGTAAGTACGTGTAAGTACATGTAAGTGCATGTAAGTGCGTGTATGTGCGTGTAAGTGCGTGTAATTTTGTGTAAGTGTGTGTATGTGCGTGCACGTTCGTGAAAGTGCGTGTAAGTGCATGTAAGTACGTGTAAGTGCATGTAAGTACCTGTAAGTACGTTTAAAGTGTGTGTAAGTGCATGTAAGGGCCTGTATGTACGTGTAACTGTGTGTAAGTACGTGTAAGTGCCTGTACGTGCGTGTAAGTTTGCGTAAGTGCGTGTAAGTATGTGTGAGTGCGTATAAGTGCGTGTAAGTACGTGTACGTCATGTAGGTGTGTGCAAGTGCGTGTGATTATGTGTAAGTGCGTGTGAGTGCATGTAAGTGCATGTAAGTTTGTGTAAGTACGTGTAAGTGCATGTACGTTTGTATAAGTGTGTGTAAGTGTGTGTAAGTGCGTGTGAGTACGTGTAAGTGGGGGCAAGTGCGTGTAATTGTGTGTAAGTTCATGTAAGTTTGTGTAAGTTCGTGTAAGTGCGGTAAAGTTTGTGTAAGTGCGTGTAAGTGCATGTGAGTTCATGTCAGTGCGTATAAGTGCGTGTAAGTGCGTGTAATTGCGTGTAAGTACATGTATATGAGTGTAAGTGTGTGTAAGTACGTGTAAGTGTGTGTAAGTGCATGTGAGTGCGTGTAAGTGGGTGTGAGTGCATGTACGTTTGTGTAAGTGTGGGTAAGTGGTTTACGTTCCTCTAAGTGCCTGTAAATGTGTGTAAGTGTGTCTAAGTGCGTGTAAGTTTGTATCAGTACGTGTTAGTGCGTGTAAGTGCATGTAAGTGCGTGTGATTACGTGTAAGTGCATGTAAGTGCGTATAAGTGCGTGTAAGTGCGTGTGAGTGCGTTTAAGTGCATGTGAGCTCCTATAAGTGCGTGTAAGTTCGTGTAAGTGCATGTAAGTGCGTGTGCATTCATGTACGTGCGTGTAAGTGTAAGTGCGTGTGAGTGCGTGTAATTGCGTGTAAGTTCGTGTAAGTTTGTGTAAGTTTGTGAAAGTGTGTGTAAGTGCATGTAAGTGTGTGTAAGTGCATGTAAGTGCGTGTAAGTGCGTGTAAGTGCGTGTAAGTGCGTGTAAGTTCGTGTAAGTGCGTGTAAGTATGTGTAAGTACGTATGAGTACGTGTAAGTATGTGTGAGTACATGTACGTCTGTGTAAGTGCATGTAAGTACATGTGAGTTTGTATAAGTGCGTGTAAGTATGTGTACATTGGTCTAAGTACGTGTAAGTACATATAAGTGTGTCTAAACATGTGTAAGTGCGTGTAAGTGCGTATAAATGCATGTAAGTGCGTGTAAGTGCGTGTAATTGCGTGTCAGTGCATGTAAGTGCGTGTAAGTACGTGTAAGTACATATGAGTGCGTGTAATTGCGTATAAGTACGTGCAAGTGCATGTAAGTATGTGTAAGTACGTACACGTTTGTGTAAGTACGTGTAAGTGCGTGTAAGTGCATGTAAGTGTGTGTAACTTTGTGTACGTTTGTGTAAGTACGTGTAACTGCACGTAAGCTTGTATAATTGGGTGTAAGTGTGTGTAAGTGTGTGTAAGTGCGTGGAAGTGCGTGTAAAAGCGTGTAAGTTCGTGTAAGTGTGTGGAAGTGCATGCAAGTGGGTGAAAGTGCATGTAAGTGCCTGTAAAATGTGTGTAAGTGCGTGTAAGTGTGTGTAGGTGCATGTAAGTGCATGTAAGTGTATGCAAGTGCATGCAAGTGCGTATAAGTGCGTGTCCGTATGTGTACGTGCATATAAGTGCATGTAAGTGCATGTCAGTTCATGTAAGTGTCTCTAAGTATGTGTAAGTGCTTGTTAGTACGTGTAAGTACGTGTAAGCACGTATAAGTGAGTGTAAGTGCATTAAAGTGCGTGTAAGTTTGTGTACGTACATGTTATTACGTGTAAGTGCATGTAAGTACGTCTAAGTGCGTGTAAGTGCGTGCAAGTGTGTGTAAGTACGTGTAAGTACGTGTAAGTGCATGTAAGTGCGTGTAAGTACATGTACGTGTGTGCTAGTGCGTGCTAGTGCGTGCCAGTATGTGTAAGTTCATGTAAGTGCGTGTAAGTACGTGCAAGTTTGTGTAAGTGCATATAAGTGTAAGTGTGTGTAAGTACGGGTAAGTACGTGTGAGTGCGTGTAAATATGTGTAACTACGTGAAAGTGCGTGTGAGTGTGTGTGAGTGCTTATAAGTGTGTCTAAGTGTGTATAAGTGCGTGTGAGTGTGTGTGAGTGTGTGTGAGTGTGAGTAAGTATGTATAAATACGTGTAAATGTGTGTAAGTACGTGTAAGTGTACATAAGTGTGTGTAAATGCGTGTGAGTGTGTGTGAGTGCATGTGAGTGCGTGTAAGTGCGTGTGAGTACGTGTAAGTACCTGTAAGTGTGTGTAAGTGCGTGTGAGTGCGTGTAAGTGTGTGTAAGTGTGTGTAAGTACGTGTGAGTGCGTGCAAGTACGTGTGAATGTGTGTAAGTGTGTGTAAGTACGTGTAAGTACGTGTAAGTCTGTGTAAGTGCGTGTGAGTTTGTGTGAGTGCGTGTAAGTACATGTAAGTACGTGTAAGTACGTGTAAGTGTGTGTGAGTATGTGTGAGTGCGTGTGAGTGCGTGTGAGTATGTGTAAGTGCGTGTAAGTACGTGTTAGTTCATGTGAGTGCGTGTAAGTACATGTAAGTGCGTGTAAGTATGTGTAAGTGCGTGTAAATGTGTGGAAGTATGTGTAAGTCTGTGTAAGTACGTGTGAGTGCACGTAAGTACGTGTAAGTGCGTGTAAGTACGTATGAGTGCGTGTAAGTACGTGTAAGTACGTGTAAGTGCGTAAAAGCACGTATAATTGCGTGTGAGTTTGTGTAACTAGGTGCAAGGGTGTTCAAGTGCGTGTAAGTCTGTGTAAGTATGGATGAGTGCGTGTGAGTGCTCGTAAGTACGTGCAAGTGTGTTCAAGTATGTGCAAGTGTGTGTGAGTACGTGTGAGTGCATGTGAGTGTGCGTAAGTGCGTGTAAGTGCGTGTAAGTGCCTGTATGTGCGTGTAAGTGTGCGTTAGTTCTTGTTAGTATGTGTAAGTGGATGTAAGTGCGTGTAAATATGGATAAGTATGTGTGAGTGCGTGTGAGTATGTGTAAGTGCGTGTTAGTGCATATTAGTCTGTGTAAGTACGTGTAAGTACGTGTAAGTGCGTATAAGTTTGTGTAAGTACGTGTAAGTGCGTGTAAGTGTGTGTAAGTGCGTCTGAGTGCGTATAAGTGCATGTAAGTTTGTGTAAGTGCGTGTAAGTGCGTGTACGTTTGTATAAGTGCGTGTAAGTGTGTGTAAGTGCATGTAAGTCCGTGTAAGTACGTGTAAGTGCGTGTAATTGCGTGTAAGTTCATGTAAGTTTGTGTAAGTTTGTGTAAGTGCGTGTAAGTTTGTGTAAGTACGTGTAAGTGCGTGTGAGTTTGTGTCCGTGCGTATAAGTGCGTGTAAGTGCGTGTAAGTGCGTATAAGTACGTGTAAATGAGTGTAAGTGTGTGTAAGTGCGTGTAAGTGTGTGTAAGTGCATGTGAGTTTGTGTAAGTGCGTGTGAGTGCGATTAAGTTCGTGTAAGTACGGGTAAGTGCATGTAAATTTGTGTAAGTGCGTGTAAATGCGTGGAAGTGCGAATAAGTGCGTGTAAGTTCGTATAAGTGCATGTAAGTGCGTGTAAATGCATGTAAGTACATGTAATTATGTGTAAGTGCATGTGAGTGCGTGTAAGTGCATGTAAGTGTGTATGAGTGTGTGTAAGTGTGTGTAAGTACGTGCAAGTGCGTGTAAGTGCATGTAAGTGTGTGTAAGTGTGTATAAGTTTGTGTCAGTGCGTGTAAGTGCGTGTAAGTACGTGTAAGTACGTGTAAATGTGTGCAAGTGTATGCAAGTGCATGGAAGTACGTGTAAGTGTGTGTAAGTGCGTGTAAGTATGTGTAAGTGCGTGTAAGTGGGTGTAAGTGCGTTTTAGTACGTGTATGTATATGTAAGTGCGTGTTAGTGCGTGTAAGTACGTGTGAGAATGTGGAAGTCCGTGTAAGTGCGTGTAAGTGCATGTAAGTTTTTGTCAGTGTGTGTAAGTGCGTGTAAGTGCAAGTAAGTGTGTGTAAGTGCATGTAAGTGCGTGTAAGTGCGTGTAAGTGTGTATAAGTAGGTGTAAGTGTGTGTAAGTGCGTGTAAGTGCATGCCAGTGTGTGCTAGTGCATGCATGTTTTTGTAAGTGTGCGTAAGTGTGTGTAAGTGGGTGTAAGTGCGTGTAAGTGCGTGTAAGTAAGTGTAAGTATGGATACACGTGTGTAAGTGCGTGTAAGTACGTGTAAGTTTGTGTAAGTGCGTGCCAGTGTTTTCTAGTGCGTGTAAGCTTGTGTAAGCACGTGAAAGTGCGTATAAGTGCGTGTAAGTGCGTGTAAGTATGTGTAAGTGCGTATAAGTGTGTATAAGTACGTGTAAGTACATATAAGTGTGTGTAAGTGTGTGTAAGCGCGGATACGTTCGTGTAAGTTTGTATAAGTGTGTGTAGTTGTATGTTAGTTCGTGTAAGTGCGTGTAAGTACGTGTGAGTTTGTGTCAGTGCGTGTAAGTGCGTGTAAGTGCACATAACCGTGTGTAAGTGTGCGTAAGTACGTGTAAGTGCGTGTAAGTGCGTGTAAGTGTGTGTGAGTGTGTGTAAGTGCGTAAGTGTGTGTGTAAGTGCGTGTAAGTTTGTGTTTGTACGTGTAAGTTTGTGTTCATTTGTGCAAGTGCGTGTAAGTGTATTTAAGTTTGTGTAAGTGCGCGTAAGGGCGTGTAAGTGCGTGTAGTTGCCTGTAAGTTCATGTAAGCTTGTATACGTTTGTGTAAGTGCGTATAAGTTTGTGTAAGTACGCGTAAGTGCGTGTGAGCTCATGTCACTGTGTGTCAGTGCGTGTAAGTGTGTGTAAGTGTGTGCAAGTGCGTGGAAGTGCATGTAAGTGCCTGTAAGTGTGTGTGAGTATGGTTAAGTGCGTGTGAGTGCGATTAAGTTCGTGTAAGTGCATGTAAGTGTGTGTATATTCGTGTAAGTGCGTGTAAATGCATGTAAGTGCGTCTAAGTGTGTGTAAGCTTGTATCAGTGCATGTAAGTGCGTGTAAGTGCATGTAAGTGCATGTATTTGTGTATAAGTGCATGTAAGTGCGTGTAAGTGCGTATAAGTGCGTATGAGTGTGTGTAAGTGTGTGTAAGTGTGTGCAAGTGCGTATAATTGCATGTAAGTGCGTGTAAGTCTGTATAAGTTTGTGTACGTGCGTGTAAGTGTGTGTAAGTACGTGTAAGTACGTGTAAATGTGTGCAAGTGCATGCAAGTGCATGCAAGTACGTATAAGTGTGTGTAAGTGGGTGTAAGTACGTGTAAGTGCGTGTAAGTGGGTATAAGCACATTCTAGTACGTGTATGTATATGTAAGTGCGTGTTAGTGCGTGTAAGTACGTGTAAGTATGTGGAAGTCCGTGTAAGTGCATGTAAGTGCGTGTAAGTTTGTGTAAGTGTGTGTAAGTGCGTGTAAGTCCAAGTAAGTGCGTGTAAGTGCATGTAAGTGCGTGTAAGTGTGTGTAAGTGCGTGTAAGTGCGTGTAAGTGTGTGTAAGTGCGTGTAAGTCCATGCCAGTGTGTGCTAGTGCATGTAAATTTTTGTAAGTGAGCATAAGTGTGTGTAAGTGCGTGTAAGTGCGTGTAAGTGGGTGTAAGTGCGTGTAAGTGTGGGTACATGTGTGTAAGTGCGTGTAAGTACGTGTAAGTTTGTGTAAGTGTGTGCCAGTGCGTTCCAGTATGTGTAAGCTTGTGTAAGTACGTGAAAGTGCGTATAAGTTCGTGTAAGTGCGTATAGGTATGTGTAAGTGCAAATAAGTACGTATAAGTGCATGTAAGTGCATATAAAAGTGTGTAAGTGCGTGTAAGCGCGTGTACGTTTGTGTAAGTTTGTTTAAGTGTGTGTAATTGTATGTAAGTTCGTGTAAGTGCGTGTAAGTGCGTGTGAGCTCGTGTCAGTGCGTGTAAGTGCATATAAGTGGACATAACCATGCGTAAGTACGCGTAAGTACGTGTAAGTGCGTGTAAGTGCGTGTAAGTGTGTGTGAGTGTGTGTAAGTGCGTAAGAGTGCGTATAAGTGCGGGTAAGTTCGTGTAAGTGCGTGTAAGTTTGAGTTCATTCGTGCAAGTGCGTGTATGTGTATTTAAGTTTGTGTAAGTGCGCGTAAGTGCGTGTAAGTGCGTGTAATTGCCTGTAAGTTCATGTAAGCTTGTGTACGTTTGTGTAAGTGCGTATAAGTTCATGTAAGTATGTGTAAGTCCGTGTGAGCTCATGTTAGTGTGTGTAAGTGCGTGTAAGTGTGTGTAAGTGTGTGCAAGTGCGTGTAAGTGCATGTAAGTGCCTGTAAGTGCGTGTAATTACGTGTAAGTGCGTGTGAGTACGTGTAAGTATGTGTGTGTGCGTATAAGTGTGTGTAAGTGCGTGTATGTTAGTGTAAGTGCGTAAAAGTGCGTGTAAGTGCGTATATGTGCATGTAAGTTTGGGCCAGTGCGTGTTAGTGCATGTAAGTGCATGTAAGTGCGTGTAATTATGTGTAAGTGCATGCAAGCGTGTTTAAGTGTGTGTAAGTGCATGTGAGTGTGTGTAAGTGCGTGTAAGTGCGTGTAAGTACGTACAAGTTCCTATAAGTACGTGTAAGTGCGTGTAAGTACGTGTAAGTGTGTGTAAGTGCATGTACGTGCGTGTAAGTGTGTGCAAGTGCATGCAATTGCGTGTGAGTACGTGTAAATGTGTGTAAGTACGTGTAAGTATGTGTAAGTACGTGTAAGTATGTGTCAGTACGTGTAAGTATGAATAAGTGCAGGTTAGTGCGTGTAAGTGCGTGAAAGTACGTGGAGGTACGTGTAAGTGCGTAAAAGTGTGTGTAAGTGTGTGTAAGTACGTGTAAGTGTATGTAAGTGTGTGTTAGTGCGGGTAACTGCGTGTAAGTATGTGTAAGTGTGTGTAAGTGTGTATAAGTGAGTGTGGGTACGTGTAAGTACATGCCAGTGTGTACCAGTGCGTGTAAGTTTGTGTAAGTGTGTATAAGTACGTGTAAGTGTATGTAAGTACGTGTAAGTATGTGTAAGTGTATTTAAGTGCGTGCAAGTACGTGTAAGTGCGTGTAAGTGCGTGTAAGTGTGTGAAAGTGTGTATAAGTGCATATAGGTGTGTGTAAGTTTGTGTAAGTTCGTATAAGAACGTGTAAGTGTATGTACACTTGTGTTAGTACGTGTAACTATGTGTGAGTTTGTGCCAGTGCGCATAAGTGTGTGTAAGTGCGTGTAAGCACGTGTAAGTGCATGTAAGTGTGTGTAAGTGCATGTAAGTGTATAAGTGCATGTGAGTGCATGTAAGTCCGTGTAAGTACGTGTAAGTGCGTGTAAGTTAGTGTACGTGCATGTAAGTGTGTGTACGTTCGTGTAAGTGCGTAAAGGTGTGTGTAAGTGCGTGTAAGTACGTGTAAGTACGCGTAAGTGTGTGTAAATGCGTGTGAGTGTGTTTAAGTGCGTGCGAGTACATGTAAGCGTGTATAAGTACATGTTAGTACGTGTAGTTGCGTGTAAGTACGTGCAAGTACATGTAAGTATGTGTAAGTGTGTGTAAGTGTGTGGAAGTGTGTGTATGTCTGTGTATGTGCGTGTGAGTGTGTATAAGTACATGTAAGTATGTGTAAGTACGTGTGCGTGCGTGTAGGTACATGTAATTGCGTGTAAGTGCGTGTATGTGCGTGCAAGTGCGTGTAAGTGTGTGTAAGTGTGTGTAAGTGTGTGTAAGTGCGTGTAAGTCTGTGTACGTGCGTGTAAGTGCGTGTAAATGTGTTTAAGTGTGTGTAAGTGTGTGTAAGGGTGTGTACATATTTGTAAGTGCGTGTAAATACGTGTGAGTGCGTATAAGTGCGTCTGAGTACGTGTAAGTGCGTGTAATTGTGTGTGAGCGCGTGTAAGTGCGTATAAGTGCCCGTAAGTGTGTACAAGTACGTGTGAGTGCGTGTATGTGTGTATGAGTGCCTGTAAGTGCATCTAAGTCCGTGTAAGTGTGTGAGTATGTGTGAGTGTGTGTAAGTGCGTGTAAGTATGTGTACGTGCATGTAAGTATGTGTGAGTGCGTGTGAGTGTGTGTGAGTGCGTATAAGTGCGTATAGGAGCGTGTAAGTGTGTGTAAGTGCATGTAAATGCGTGTAAGTGCGTGTTAGTGGGTGCTAGTGCGTGTAAGTGCGTGTAAGTATGTGTAAGTACGTGTACGTGCGTGTGAGTACGTGTGAGTGTGTGTAAGTGTGGGTAAGTGCGTGTAAGTGCATGTAAGTGCGTGTAAGTGCGTGTAAGTGCGTGTAAGTACGTGTAAGTGCGTGTGAGGGTGTGTACTTGTGTATAAGTGGGTATAAGTGCCTGTAAGTACACGTGAGTACGTGTAAGTACGTATAAGTGTGTGTAAGTACATGTAAGTCCGTGTAAGTGGGTGCAAGTCCATGTAAGTGGGGGTATGTGCGTGTAAGTGTGTGTAAGTGTGTGTAAGTGTGTGTAAGTGTGTGTAAGTACGGGTAAGTACGTGTGAGTGCGTGTCAATATGTGTAACTACATGAAAGTGCGTGTGAGTGTGTGTGAGTACGTATAAGTGTGTCTAAGTGTGTATAAGTGCGTATGAGTATGTGTGAGTGTGTGTGAGTGTGAGTAAGTATGTATACGATCGTGTAAATGCGTGTAAGTACGTGTAAGTGTATATAAGTGTGTGTAAATGCGTGTGAGTGTGTGTGAGTGCATGTGAGTGCGTGTAAGTGCTTTTGAGTACATGTAAGTACATGTAAGTGTGTGTAAGTGCGTGTGAGTGCGTGTACGTACGTGTAAGTGTGTGTAAGTACGTGTGAGTGCGTGCAAGTACGTGTGAGTGTGTGTAAGTGTGTGTAAGTATGTGTAAGTACGTGTAAGTCTATGTAAGTGCGTGTGAGTTTGTGTGAGTGCGTGTAAGTACGTGTAAGTACGTGGAAGTATGTGTAAGTGTGTGTGAGTGTGTGTGAGGGCGTGTGAGTGCGTGTGAGTATGTGTAAGTGCGTGTTAGTACGTGTTAGTGCATGTGAGTGCGTGTAAGTACGTGTAAGTGCGTGTAAGTATGTGTAAGTGCGTGTAAATGTGTGGAAGTATGTGTAAGTCTGTGTAAGTACGTGTGAGTGCACGTAAGTACGTGTAAGTGCGTGTAAGTAAGTGTGAGTGCGTGTAAGTACGTGTAAGTACGTGTAAGTGTGTAAAAGTATGTACAAGTGCGTGTGAGTGGGTGTAACTAGGTGCAAGTGTGTTTAAGTGCGTGTAAGTCTGTGTAAGTATGGATGAGTGCATGTGAGTGCTTGTAAGTACGTGCAAGTGTGTTCAAGTGTGTGCAAGTGTGTGTGAGTATGTGTGAGTGCATGTGAGTGTGCGTAAGTGCGTGTAAGTGTGTGTATGTGCCTGTATGTGCGTGTAAGTGTGTATTAGTTCCTGTTAGTATGTGTAAGTAGATGTAAGTACGTGTAAATGTGGGTAAGTATGTGTGAGTGCGTGTGAGTATGTGTAAGTGCGTGTTAGTGCGTATTTGTGTGTGTAAGTACGTGTAAGTGTATGTAAGAACGTGTATGTATGTGTAAGTGTGTGTAAGGGCGTACAAGTACGTGTAAGTGTGTGTAAGTGCGTGTAAGTGTGTGAAAGTGTGTGCAAGTGCGTATAGGTGCGTGTAAGTTTGTGTAAGTTCGTATAAAAACATGTAAGTGTATGTACATTTGTGTTAGTACGTGTAACTATGTGTGAGTTTGTGTCAGTGCGTATAAGTGTGTGTAAGTGCGTGTAAGCACGTGTAAGTGCATGTAAGTGTGTGTAAGTGCATTTAAGTGTATAAGAACATGTGAGTGCATGTAAGTCCGTGTAAGTACGTGTAAGTGCGTGTAAGTTAGTGTACGTGCATGTAAGTGTGTGTACGTTCCTGTAAGTGCGTACAGGTGTGTGTAAGTGCGTGTAAGTACGTGTAAGTGCGTGTAAGTGTGTGTAAATGCGTGTGAGTGTGTTTAAGTACGTGCGGGTATGTGTAAGTGTGTGTAAGTACATGTTAGTACGTGTAATTGCGTGTAAGTACGTGCAAGTGCGTGTAAGTATGTGTAAGTGTGTGTAAGTGTGTGGAAGTGCGTGTAAGTCTGTGTACGTGCGTGTGAGTGTGTGTAAGTACGTGTAAGTACGTGTAAGTACGTGTGCGTGCGTGTAAGTACATGTGAGTGCGTGTAAGTGCGTGTATGTGCATGCAAGTGCGTCTAAGTACGTGTAAGTGTGTGTAAGTGTGTGTAAGTGCGTGTAAGTCTGTGTACGTGCGTGTAAGTGCCTGTAAGTGTGTGTAAGTTTGTGTAAGTGTGTTTAAGGGTGTGTACATATGTGTAAGTGCGTGTAAATACGTGTGAGTGCGTCTAAGTGTGTCTGAGTGCGTGTAAGTGCGTGTAATTGCGTGTGAGTACGTGTAAGTGCGTATAAGTGCGTATAAGTGCGTGTAAGTGTATACAAGTACGTGCGAGTACATGTATATGTGTATGAGTGTCTGTAAGTGCGTCTAAGTCCGTGTATGTGTGTGTGAGTACGTGTGAGTGTGTGTAAGTGCGTGTAAGTATGTGTACGTGCATGTAAGTATGTGTGAGTGCGTGTGAGTGTGTGTGAGTGCGTATAAGTGCGTATAGGTGCGTGTAAGTGTGTGTAAGTGCATGTAAATGTGTGTAAGTGCGTGTTAGTGGGTGCTAGTGCGTGTAAGTGCGTGTAAGTATGTGTAAGTACGTGTACGTGCATGTGAGTATGTGTGTGTGTGTGTGTAAGTGCGTATAAGTACGTGTAAGTGCATGTAAGTGCGTGTAAGTGCGTGTAAGTGCGTGTAAGTACGTGTAAGTGCGTGTAAACGAGTGTGAGTGCGTATAAGTGTGTGTGAGTGTGTGTATGTGCATGTGAGGGTGTGTAATTGTGTGTAAGTGGGTATAAGTGCTTGTAAGTACATGTGAGTACGTGTAAGTACGTATAAGTGTGTGTAAAAACATGTAAGTCCGTGTAAGTGGGTGCAAGTGCATGTAAGTGGGGGTATGTGCGTGTAAGTTCGTGTAAGTACGTGCAAGTTTGTGTAAGTGCATGTAAGTGTGTGTAAGTGTGTGTAAGTACGGGTAAGTACGTGTGAGTGCGTGTAAATATGTGTAACTACGTGAAAGTGCGTGTGAGTGTGTGTGAGTGCTTATAAGTGTGTCTAAGTGTGTATAAGTGTGTGTGAGTGTGTGTGAGTGTGTGTGAGTGTGAGTAAGTATGTATAAATACGTGTAAATGCGTGTAAGTACGTGTAAGTGTACATAAGTGTGTGTAAATGCGTGTGAGTGTGTGTGAGTGCATGTGAGTGCGTGTAAGTACGTGTGAGTATGTGTAAGTACATGTAAGTGTGTGTAAGTGCGTGTGAGTGCGTGTAAGTACGTGTAAGTGTGTGTAAGTACGTGTGAGTGCATGCAAGTACGTGTGAGTGTGTGTAAGTGTGTGTAAGTACGTGTAAGTACGTGTAAGTCTGTGTAAGTGCGTGTGAGTTTGTGTGAGTGCGTGTAAGTACGTGTAAGTACGTGTAGGTATGTGTAAGTGCGTGTGAGTGTGTGTGAGTGCGTGTGAGTACGTGTGAGTATGTGTAAGTGCGTGTAAGTACGTGTTAGTGCATGTGAGTGCGTGTAAGTACGTGTAAGTGCATGTAAGTATGAATAAGTGCGTGTAAATGTGTGGAAGTATGTCTTAGTCTGTGTAAGTACGTGTGAGTGCACGTAAGTACGTGTAAGTGCGCGTAAGTACGTGTGAGTGCGTGTAAGTACGTGTAAGTACGTGTAAGTGCGTAAAAGTATGTACAAGTGCGTGTGAGTGTGTGTAACTAGGTGCAAGTGTGTTTAAGTGCGTGTAAGTCTGTGTTAGTATGGATGAGTGCGTGTGAGTGCTTTTAAGTATGTGCAAGTGTGTTCAAGTGTGTGCAAGTGTGTGTGAGTACGTGTGAGTGCATGTGAGTGTGCGTAAGTGCGTGTAAGTGCATGTAAGTGCCTGTATGTGCATATAAGTGTGTGTTAGTTCCTGTTAGTATGTTTAAGTGGATGTAAGTGCGTGTAAATGTGGGTAAGTATGTGTGAGTGCGTGTGAGTATGTGTAAGTGTGTGTTAGTGCCTATTAGTGTGTGTAAGTATGTGTAAGTGCGTGTAAGTGCGTGTAAGTTCGTGTGAGTGCATGTAAGTGCGTGTAAGTGTGTGCAAGTGCGTGTGAGTGCGTATAAGTGCATGTAAGTTTGTGTAAGTACGTGTTAGTGCGTGTACGTTCGTATAAGTGCGTGTAAGTGTGTGTAAGTGAATGTAAGTGCGTGTAAGTGCGTGTAAGTGTGTGTAATTGCGTGTAAGTTCATGTAAGTTTGTGTAAGTTTGGGTAAGTGCGTGTAAGTTTGTGTAAGTGCGTGTAAGTGCATGTGAGTTCGTGTCCGTGCGTATAAGTGCGTGTAAGTGCGTATAAGTGCGTATAAGTACGTGTAAATGAGTGTAAGTGTGTGTAAGTGCGTGTAAGTTTTTGTAAGTGCATGTGAGTGCGATTAAGTTCGTGTAAGTACAGGTAAGTGCGTGTAAAATTGTATAAGTGCGTGTAAATGCGTGGAAGTGCGTCTAAGTGCGTCTAAGTTCGTATCAGTGCATGTAAGTGCGTGTAAATGCATGTAAGTACGTGTAATTATGTATAAGTGCATGTAAGTGCGTGTGAGTGCGTGTAAGTGTGTATGAGTGTGTGTAAGTGTGTTTCAGTGCGTGCAAGTGCGTGTAAGTGCATGTAAGTGCCTGTAAGTGTGTATAAGTTTGTGTAAGTGCGTGCAAGTGCGTGTAAGTACGTGTAAGTACGTGTAAATGTGTGCAAGTGTATGCAAGTGCATGCAAGTACGTGTAAGTGTGTGTAAGTGCGTGTAAGTATGTGTAAGTGCGTGTAAGTGGATGTAAGTGCGTTTTAGTACGTGTGTATATATGTAAGTGCGTGTTAGTACGTGTAAGTACGTGTGAGTATGTGGAAGTCCGTGTAAGTGCGTGTAAGTGCGTGTAAGTTTGTGTAAGTGTGTGTAAGTGCGTGTAAGTGCAAGTAAGTGCGTGTAAGTGCATGTAAGTGCGTGCAAGTGCGTGTAAGTGCGTGTAAGTGCCTGTAATTGTGTGTAAGTGCGTGTAAGTGCATGCCAGTGTGTGCTAGTGCATGTAAGTTTTTGTAAGTGAGCGTAAGTGTGTGTAAGTGCGTGTAAGTGTGTGTAAGTGCATGTAAGTACGTGTAAGTGTGGGTTCACGTGTGCAAGTGCATGTAAGTACGTGTAAGTTTGTGTAAGTGCGTGCCAGTGCGTTCCAGTGCGTGTAAGCTTGTGTAAGCACGTGAAAGTGCATATAAGTGCGTGTAAGTGCATATAAGTTTGTGTAAGTGCAAATAAGTACGTATAAGTGCATGTAAGTGCATATAAAAGTGTGTAAGTGCGTGTAAGCGCGTGTACGTTCGTGTAAGTTTGTATAAGTGTGTGTAATTGTATGTATGTTCGTGTAAGTGCGTGTAAGTGCATGTGAGATTGTGTCAGTGCGTGTAAGTGCGTGTAAGTGCACATAACTGTGCGTAACTGCGCGTAAGTACGTGTAAGTGCATGTAAGTGCGTGTAAGTGTGTGTGAGTGTGTGTAAGTGCGTAAGAGTGTGTGTAAGTGCGTGTAAGTTCGTGTAAGTGCGTATAAGTTTGTGTTCATTCGTGCAACTGCGTGTAAGTGTATTCAAGTTTGTGTAAGTGCGCGTAAGTGCGTGTAAGTGCGTGTAATTGCCTGTAAGTTCATGTAAGCTTGTGTACGTTTGTGTAAGTGCGTATAAGTTTGTGTAAGTACGTGTAAGTGCGTGTGAGCTCATGTCATTGCGTGTAAGTGCGTGTAAGTGTGTGTAAGTGTGTGCAAGTGCGTGTAAGTGCATGTAAGTACCTGTAAGTGCGTGGAATTACGTATAAGTACGTGTGAGTATGTGTAAGTACGTGTGAGTGCATATAAGTGTATGTAAGTGCGTGTATGTTAGTGTAAGTGTGTAAAAGTACGTGTAAGTGCGTATATGTGCATGTAAGTTTGTGTCAGTGCGTGTTAGTGCATGTAAGTGCATGTAAGTGCGTGTAATTATGTGTTAGTACATGCAAGCGTGTTTAAGTGTGTGTAAGTGCATGTGAGTGTGTGTAAAAGCGTGTAAGTGCGTATAAGTACGTACATGTTTCTATAAGTATATGTAAGTGCGTGTAAGTACGTGTAAGTGCGTGTAAGTGCATGTACGTGCGTGTAAGTGTGTGCAAGTGCATGCAATTGCGTGTGAGTACCTGTAAATGTGTGTAAGTACGTGTAAGTATGTGTAAGTACGTGTAAGTATGTGTTAGTATGTGTAAGTATGAGTAAGTGCAGATTAGTGCCTGAAAGTGCGTGTAAGTACGTGGAGGTACGTGTAAGTGCGTAAAAGTGTGTGTAAGTTTGTGTAAGTGTGTATAAGTACGTGTAAGTGTATGGAAGTGTGTGTTGGTGCAGGTAACTGCGTGTAAGTACGTGTAAGTGTGTGTAAGTGTGTGTAAGTGAGTTTGGTGCGTGTAAGTACGTGCCAGTGTGTACCAGTGCATGTAAGTTTGTGTAATTGTGTATAAGTACGTGTAAGTGTATGTAAGTACGTATAAGTGTGTGTAAGTGTGTGTAAGTGCGTGCAAGTACGTGTAAGTGCGTGTAAGTGCGTGTAAGTGTGTGAAAGTGTGTGTAAGTGCGTATAGGTGCGTGTAAGCTTGTGTAAGTTTGTATAAGAACGTGTAAGTGTATGTACATTTGTGTTAGTACGTGTAACTATGTGTGAGTTTGTGTCAGTGCGTATAAGTGTGTGTAAGTGCGTGTAAGCACGTGTAAGTGCATGTAAGTGTGTGTAAGTGCATGTAAGTATATAAGTGCATGTGAGTGCATGTAAGTCCGTGTATGTACGTGTAAGTGCGTGTAAGTTAGTGTACGTGCATCTAAGTGTGTGTACGTTCTTGTAAGTGCGTACAGGTGTGTGTAAGTGCGTGTAAGTAGGTGTAAGTGGGTGTAAGTGTGTGTAAATGCGTGTGAGTGTATTTAAGTGCGTGCGAGTACGTGTAAGTGTGTGTAAGTACGTGTTAGTACGTGTAATTGTGTGAAAGTACGTGCAAGTGCGTTTAAGTATATGTAAGTGTGTGTAAGTGTGTGGAAGTGCGTATAAGTCTGTGTACGTGCGTGTGAGTGTGTGTAAGTATGTATAAGTGCGTGTAAGTACGCGTGCGTGCATGTAAGTACATGTAAGTGCGTTTAAGTGCGTGTATGTACGTGCAAGTGCGTGTAAGTGCGTGTAAGTGTGTGTAAGCGCGTGTAAGTGCGTGTAAGTCTGTGTACGTGCGTGTAAGTGCGTTTAAGTGTGTGTAAGTATGTGTAAGTGTGTGTAAGGGTGTGTACGTATGTGTAAGTGTGTGTAAATACATGTGAGTGCGTATAAGTGCGTCTGAGTGCGTGTACGTGCGTGTAATAGCGTGTGAGCGCGTGTAAGTGCGTGTAAGTGCGTATAAGTGCGTGTAAGTGTGTATAAGTACGTGTGAGTGCGTGTATGTGTGTACGAGTGCCTGTAAGTGCGTCTAAGACCGTGTAAGTGTGTGTGAGTACGTGTGAGTGTGTGTAAGTGCGTGTAAGTATGTGTATGTGCATGTAAGTATGTATGAGTGCGAGTGAGTGTGTGTGAGTGCGTATAAGTGCGTATAGGTACGTGTAAGTGTGTGTAAGTGCATGTAAATGCGTGTAAGTACGTGTTAGTGGGTGCTAGTGCGTGTAAGTACGTGTAAGTATGTGTAAGTACGTGTACGTGTGTGTGAGTACGTGTGAGTGTGTGTAAGTGCGTGTAAGTGCGTGTAAGTGTATGTAAGTGTGTGTAAATGCGTGTAAGTGCGTGTAAGTACGTGTAAGTGCGTGTAAACGAGTGTGAGTATGTATAAGTGTGTATGAGTGTGTGTAAGTGTGTGTGAGGGTGTGTACTTGTGTGTAAGTGGGTATAAGTGCCTGTAAGTACATGTGAGTACGTGTAAGTACGTATAAGTGTGTGTAAGTATGTATAAGTCCGTGTAAGTGGGTGCAAGTGCATGTAAGTGGGGGTATGTGCGTGTAAGTTCCTGTAAGTACGTGCAAGTTTGTGTAAGTGCATGTTAGTGTGTGTAAGTGTGTGTAAGTACGGGTAAGTGTGTGTGAGTGCGTGTAAATATGTGCAACTACGTGAAAGTGCGTGTGAGTGTGTGTGAGTACGTATAAGTGTGTCTAAGTGTGTATAAGTGCGTGTGAGTGTGTGTGAGTGTGTGTGAGTGTGAGTAAGTATGTGTAAGTACGTGTAAATGCGTGTAAGTACGTGTAAGTGTATATAAGTGTGTGTAAATGCGTGTGAGTGTGTGTGAGTGCATGTGAGTGCGTGTAAGTGCGTGTGAGTACGTGTAAGTACATGTAAGTGTGTGTAAGTGCGTGTGAGTGCGTGTAAGTACGTGTAGGTGTGTGTAAGTATGTGTGAGTTCATGCAAGTATGTGTGAGTGTGTGTAAGTGTGTGTAAGTACCTGTAAGTACGTGTAAGTCTGTGTAAGTGCGTGTGAGTTTGTGTGAGTACGTGTAAGTACGTGTAAGTACGTGTAAGTACGTGTAAGTGCGTGTGAGTGTGTGTGAGTGCGTGTGAGTGCGTGTGAGTATGTGTAAGTACGTGTAAGTACGTGTTAGTGCATGTGAGTACGTGTAAGTACGTGTAAGTGCGTGTAAGTATGTGTAAGTGCGTGTAAATGTATGGAAGTATGTGTAAGTCTGTGTAAGTACGTGTGAGTGCACGTAAGTACGTGTAAGTGCGTATGAGTACGTGTGAGTGCGTGTAAGTACGTGTAAGTATGTGTAAGTACGTAAAAGTACGTACAAGTGCGTGTGAGTGTTTGTAACTAGGTGCAAGTGTGTTTAAGTGCGTGTAAGTCTGTGTAAGTATGGATGAGTGCGTGTGAGTGCTTGTAAGTACATGCAAGTATGTTCAAGTGTGTGCAAGTGTGTGTGAGTACGTGTGAGTGCATGTGAGTGTGCGTAAGTGCGTGTAAGTGCGTGTAAGTGCCTGTATGTGTGTGTAAGTGAGTGTTAGTTCCTGTTAGTATGTGTAAGTGGATGCAAGTGCGTGTAAATGTGGGTAAGTATGTGTGAGTGCGTGTGAGTATGTGTAACTGCGTGTTAGTGCGTATTAGTGTGTGTAAGTACGTGTAAGTGCGTGTAAGTACTTGCAAGTGCGTGTAAGTACGTGTGAGTGTACATGAGTGTGTGCATGTACGTATGAGTGCGTGTAAGTGGTTGTGAGTGTGTGTAAGTGCGTGTTAGTGCGTGTAAATGCCCGTAAGTACGTCTGAGTACGTGTAAGTGTATATAAGTGCATGTAAGTGTATGTAAGTGTGTGTATGTGCGTGTAAGAGCGTGTAAGTGGATGTATGTGCGTTTAATTGGTTGAAAGTACGAATAAGTGTGTATAAGTACATGTAAGTGTGTGTAAGTGTATGTTAGCGTGGGTAAGTGCGTGAGAGTGCGTGTAAGTGCGAAAAAGTGTGTGAAAGTGTGTGTGAGTGTGTGTGAATGCATGTAAGTGCGTGTAAGTGTGTGTACGTATGTGTGAGTGCGTGTGAGTACGTGTGAGTGCGTGTATGTGTGTGTAAGTACGTGTAAGTTCGTGGAAGTGCGTGTAAGTGTGTGTAGATGCGTATTATTATGTGTGAGTACGTGCGAGGGTGTGTATGTACGTATGAGGGTGTGTAATTGTGTGTAAGTGCATGTAAGTATGTGTAAGTATGTGTAAGTATGTGTGAGTGCGTGTGCGTGTATGGAAGTGTATGTAAGTTCATATAAGGATGTATAAGTCTGTGTAAGTGCCTGTGAGTGTGTGCAAGTGTATATGACTGCGTGGAAGTATGTGTGAGTATGTGCAAATACGTGTAAGTACGTGTGAGTGCGTGTGAGTACGTGTGAGTGCGTTTAAGTGTCTATAAGTGCTCCTGTTGTCTTGGACCTGCTCCAGTTGTCTTGGGCTTGCTCTAGTTGTCTTGGCATTTCCCCAGTTCTCTTGGCCTTGCTCCAGTTGTCTGGGGCGTGCTCCATTTTTCTTGGTCATGATTTAGTTGTTTTGGCCCTGCTCTAGTTGCCTTGGAATTTCTCCAGTTGTATTGGGCTTGCTTTTTGTGTCTTGGGCTTGCTCTAGTTGTCTTGGGCTTGCTCCAGTTGTCTTGGCCTTGCCCTTTTTCTATCAGGCTTGGTCCAGTTGTCTTAGGCTGCCGCCAGTTGTCTTGGCCTTGCTCCAGTTACCTTTGGCTTGCTCTAGTTGTCTTTGGCTTGGTCCACTTGTCTAAGGCTTCCTCCAGTTGTCTTATGCTTGCTCCAGTTGTCTCGGGCTTCCTCCAGGTCTCTTGGGCTTGCTCCACTTGTCTTGGCCTTGCTCTTGTTGTATCAGGCTTGCTCCAGTTGTCTTAGGCTTGCTCCAGTTGTCTTGGCCTTGCCCCGGTTATCTTTGGCTTGCTCAAGTTGTCGTTGGCTTGCTCCAGCTGTCTTAGCTTTACTATAGCTGTCTAGGACTTGCCCAAATTGTCTTGGACTTGTTTGAGTTGTCGTGGGCTTGCTCCTGTTGTCTTGGCCTTGCTCCAGCTGTTTTGGCCTTGCTCCAGTTCTTTTGGGTTTGTCCAGGTGTATTGGGCTTGCTCCAATTCTCTTGGCCTTGCTTCCGTTTTCTTGGGCTTGCTCCAGTTGACTTGGGCTTGCTCCAGTTGACTTACGCTTGCTTTAGTTGTCTTGGGCGTGCTCCACTTGTCTAGGCCTTGTTCTAAAAGTTTTGAGGCTTGCCCAAGTTGTCTTGGTCTTGCCCCAGTTGTCTTTGGCTTGCTCCGGTTGTCTTGGGCTTACTCCAGTTGTCTTGGCCTACTCAACTTGTCTTGGGCTTGCTCCAGTTGTCTTGGACTTTCTATACTTGTCTTGGCCTTGCTCCAGTTGTCTTAGACTTGCTCCAATTTTATTGGACTTGCTCCAGTTGTCTTGGCCTTGCCCTAGTTGTCTTTGCCTTGCTCAAGATATCCTGGCCTTGCTCCACTTGTCTTGGCCTTGCTCCAGTTGTCTTGGGCTTGCTCTAGTTGTCTTGGGCTTGCTCTTATCGTCTTGGTCTTGCTCCAGATGTCCTAGGCCTGATCTAGTTGTGTTGGCCTTGCTCCAATTTTCTTAGGCTTGCTCCAGTTGTCTTGGGTTTGCTCCAGTTCTCTTGGCCTTGCTTCAGTTTTCTTGGACTTGCCCAAGTTGACTTGGGCTTGCTTTTCTTGTCTTGGGCTTCCTATAGTTGTCTTAGCCATGCTCCAGGTGTTTTGGTCTTGCTCGTGTTGTCTTGGACTTGCTCCAGTTGGCTTGATCCTTTTGTCTTGGGCTTCCTCCAGTTGTCCTGGGCCTGCTCCAGTTGTCTCGTGCTTTCTCCAGTTGTCCTGGGATTGCTCCAGTTGTATTGGCCTTGCTCCAGTTGGCTTGGCTTGGCTCCAGTTGTCTGGGGCTTGCTCTACTTGTTTTGGCCTTGCTCTAGTTGTTTATGCCTTGCTCTAGTTGTTTTGGGCTTGCTTCAAGTGTCTTGAACTTGCTTCAGTTCTCTTGGCCTTGCTCCAGTTTTCTTGGCCTTGCTCCGATTGTCTTAGGCTTGCTCCGGTTGTCTAGCGCTTGTCCCAGTTGCCTTAGGCTTGCTCGAGTTGTCTTGGGCTTGCTCCAGTTTTTGTGGCCTTGCTCTAGTTGTTTTGGGCTTGCTCCAGCTATCTTGGCCTTGCTCGAGTTGTCATGGGCCTGATCCAGTTGGCTTGGGCTTGCTCTAGTTGACTTGGCCTTGCCCCAGTTGTCTTGGCCTTGCTACAGTTGTCTTGGACCTGCTCCAGTTGTCTTAGGCTTACTTTAGTTGTCTTGGGCTTACTTCAGTTTTCTTGGGCTTGCTCCAGTGGTGTTTGCCTTGCTCCACTTGTCTAGGGTCTGCTCCAGTTATATTGTGCTTGTTTTGATTGTCTTGGCCTTGCTCCAGTTGTCTTGGCATTGATCCAGTTGTTTTGGGTGTGCTCCAGTTTTCTTGGGCTTGCTCCAGATGTCTTGGCCTTGCTCCAGTTGTCTTGGCCTTGCTTCAGTTGTTTTAGCCTTGCTCCAGTTGTCTTGGGCTTGCTTTAGTTGTATTGGGCTTGCTCCACTTGTCTTGGCCTTGCTCCAGTTGTCTTGGGCTTTCTCTAGTTGTCTTGGGCTTGCTACAGTTGTCTTGGCATTGCTCCAATTATCTTGGGAATGCTTGAGCTGTCTTGGACTTGCTCCAGCAGTATTGGCATTGCTCCAATTGTCTTGGCCTTGCTCCAGTTGTCTTGGGCTTGCTGCAGTTGTCTTGGCCTTGGTCCAGTTGTATTCGCCTTGCTCGAATTGTCTTGGGCCTGCTCCAGTTGTCTTGGGCTTGCTCCAGTTGACTTGGGATTGCTCCATTTTTCTTGGCCTCCCTCAAGTTGTCTTGGGCCTGCTCCAGTTATCTTGGGCTTGCTCTAGTTGTCTTGCGCTTGCTTCATTTTCTTGCCCTTGCTCTAGCTGTCTTGGGCTTCCTCCAGTTGTCTTGGGCTTGCTCTAGTTGTATTGGTCTTGCTCTAGTTTTCTTGGCTTTGCTGCAAATGTCTTGGCCTTGCTCTAGTTGACTTGGGCTTGCTCCAGTTGTCTTGGGCCTTCTCCGGTTGTATTGGCCTTGGTCTAGTTGTCTTAGACTTACTCCAGTTGTCTCAAGCTTGCTCCACTTGTCTTGGCCTTGCTCCAGTTGTGTTGGGCTTGCTCCAAGAGTCTTTGGCTTGCTCTAGTTGTCTTGCGCTTGCTCCAGTTGTCTTGGGCTTCCTTTAGTTGTCTTGGGCTTACCCTAGCTGTATTGAGCTTGCTCGAGTTGTCTTAAGCTTGCTCCAATGGTCTTAGCCTTGCTCCAGTTGTCTTGAGCTTGCTCCAGCTGTCTTGGCCTTGCTCCAGTTGTCTTGGCCTTGGTTAAGTTGTCTTGGCCTTGCTCCCGTTGTATTGGCCTTGCTCCAGTTGTCTTGGGCTTGCTTTAGTTGTCTTGTGATTGCTCTATTTGTCTTGGCCTTGATCCAGTTTTCTTGGCCTTGCTCCAGTTTTCTTGGCCTTGCTCTAGTTGTCTTGTGCTTGCTCTAGTTTTCTTGGCCTTTCTTTGGTTTTCTTGGCCTTGCTATAGTTTTCTTGGGCTTGCACCAGTTGTCTTGGGCTTGCTCCACTTGTCTTGGCCTTGTTCTAGTTGTCCTTGACTATTTCCAGTTGTCTTGGGCTTGCTCTAGTTGTCTTCGGCTTGCTCCAGCTGTCTTGGCCTTGCTCCAGTTGTCTTGGCCTTGCTTCTGTTTTTCTGGGCTTGCTCCAGGTGTCTTGGGCTTGCTCCAGTTGTCTTTGCCTTGCTCCAGTTTTCTTGGGCTTGCTCTAGTTGTCTTCGGCTTGCTCCAGTCATCTTGGGCTTGCTCCAGTTGTCTTGGCCTTGTTCCAATTGTCTTCGGCTTGCTCCTATCGCCATGGGCTTGCCCCAGTTGTCTTGTGCTTTCTCCAGTTGTCTCGGGCTTGCTCCAGTTGTCTTAGCCTTGCTCAAGTTATCTTGGGCTTGCTCGAGCTGTCTTGGCCTTGCTATAGTTGTCTTCGCATTGCTCTAGTTGTCTTGGCCTTGCTCAAGTTGTCTTTAGCCTGCTTCAGTTGTCTTGGCCTTGGTTAAGTTGTATTAGCCTTGCTCAATTTGCCCTGAGCCTGCTTGAGTTATCTTGGGCTTGCTCCAGTTGTTTTGGGCTTGCTCCATTTTTCCTGGCCTTGCTCCAGTTGTCTTGGGCTTGCGTCAGTTATCTTGGCCTTGCTATAGTTGTGTTGGCCTTGCTCTAATTGTCTTGGGCCTGCTCCAGTTATATTGGGCTTGCTTCAGTTGTCATGGGCTAGCTCCAGTTGTCCTGGGCTTGCTCCAGTTGTATTGGTCTTGCTCTAGTTTTCTTGGCCTTGCTGCAGTTGCCTTGGCCTTGCTCCAGTTATCTTGGGCTTGCTCCAGTTGTCTTGGGCCTCCTCCACTTGTCTTGGCCTTGGTCTTGTTGTGCTTGAATTGTTCCAGTTGTCTTGAGCTTGTTCTAGTTGTCTTCGCCTTGCTGTAGTTGTTTTGGGCTTGCTCCAGGTGTGTTTGGCTTGCTCCAGATGTCTTGTACTTTCTATAGTTTTCTTGGCCTTTCTCCAGTTGTATTAGGCTTGCTTCTGTTGTCTTGGGTATACCCCATTTTTGTTGGGCTTGCTCCAATCGTCTTAAACTTTCTCCAGTTGTCTTAGCCTTTGTAAAACTGTCTTGAGCTTGCTCCAGTTGTCTTGGCCTTGCTCCAGTTGTTTTGGGCTTGCTCCAGGTGTCTTGGGCTTGATCGAGTTGTCTTGGGCTTGCTCCATTTTTGTTAGGCTTGCTCCAGTTGTCTTGGCCATGCTCCAGTTGTCTTGTGCTTGTTCCAGTTGTCTTGGTCTTGCTCCAGTTGTCCTCGGATTTCTCCAGTTGTCTTGGGCTATCCCCACTTGTCTTGGGCTTGCTCCAGTTATCTTTGGCTTGCTCCATTTGTCTTGGCCTTGCTCCTGTTGTCTTGGGATGGTTTCAGCTGTCTTGGCCTTGCTTGAGTTATCTTGGCCTTGCTCTAGTTCTTTTGGCCTTGCTCCAGTTTTCTTGGACTTGCTCCACTTGCCTTGGCATTGCTTCAGTTTTATTGGGATAACTCCAGTTCTCTTTGGCTTGCTCCAGTTGTCTTGGGCTTGCTCCAGTTGTCTTGGCCCTGCTCCAGTTGTCTTAGGCTTGCTCCAGTTGTCTTTGACTTATCCCAGTTGTTTTGGGCTTGCTTTAGTTGTCTTGGGATTGCTCGAGTTGTCTTTGCCTTGCTCTAGTTGTCTTCGGCTTTCTCCAGCTGCCTTGGCCTTGCTCCAATTATTTTGGCCTTGCCCAAATTGTCTTGGCCTTACTCCAGTTGTCTTGGGCTTGCTCCAGTTGTCCTGGGCTTGCTCTAGTTGTATTGGGCTTGCTCCAGTTGTATTGGGCTTGCTTCAGTTGTACCTGGCTTGCTCCAGTTGTCTTGGGCCTGCTCCAATTGTCTTGGCCTTGCTGCAGCTGTCTTTGGCGTGCTCCAGCTATCTTTTGCTTGTTCAAGATGTCTTAGCCTTGCTCCAGCTGTCTCGGACTGGCTCCTGTTGTCTCGTGCTGGCTTCAGTTGTATTGGGCTTGCTCTTGTTGTCTTGGCCTTGCTCCAGTTGTATTGGGCTTGCTCCAGTTGTCTTGGCCATGCTCACGTTTTCTTGGGCTTTCTCCAGTTGTCTTGGGCTTGCTCTAGGCTTTTTGGCATTGCCCCAGTTGTCTTGTCATTGCTGGAGTTGTCTTAGGGTTGCTCCAGTTGTCTTGGGCTTGCCCCAATTGTCTTGGGCTTGCTCCAATTGTATTGGGCTTGCTCCAATTATGTTGGCCTTGCTTCAGTTATCTTGAGCTCGTTCTACCCGGCTTGGCCTTGCTCCAGTTGTCTTGGGCTTGCTCCAGTTGTCTTGGCTTTGCTCCAGATGTCTTAGGCCTATTCCTGTTGTCTTGGGCTTGCACTAGTTGTCTTAGGCTTGCTTAAGTTGTCTTGGGCCTGCTCGAGTAGTCTTGGCCTTGCTCAAGTTGTCTTGGGCTTGCTCCAGCTGTCTTTACCTTGCTCCAGTTGTCTTGGCCTTGCTCCAATTGTTTCAGCCTTGCTCTAGTTGTCTTGGCCTCTCTCCAGTTGTCTTGGGCTTGCTCCAGTTGTCTTGGCCTTGCTCCAGCTGTCTTGGGCTTGCTCCAGTTGTCTTGGGCTTGCTCCAGTTGTCTTGGGCTTGCTCCAGTTGTCTCACACTAGCTCCAGTTGTCTTGGGCTTGCTCCAGCTGTCTTGGCCTTGCTCTAGTTATCTTTGGTTTGCTCCAGTTATCTCTGGCTTGCTCAAGATGTCTGAGCCTTGCTCCACCTGTATCGGACTGGCTCCTGTTGTCTTGTGCTGGTTCTAGTTGTATTGGTCTTTCTCGTGTTGTCTTGGCCTTGTTCCAGTTATCTTGGCCTTACCCCAGTTGTCTTGGGCTTGCTCAAGTTTTCTTGGGCTTGCTCCAGTTGTCTTATCCATGCTCAACTTTTCTTGGGCTTGCTCCAATTGTCTTGGGCTTGCTCAAGGTTTTTTGGCATTGCTCCTCTCGTCTTGTCCTTCCTCCAGTTTTCCTAGGCTTGGTGCAGTTGTCTTGGGCTTGCCCCAGTTGTCTTAGGCTTGCTCCACTTGTCTTGGGCTTGCGTCAGATGTCTTGGGCTTGCTCTAGTTGTCTTGGGCTTGCTCCATTTGTCTGAAGCTTGCTCCAGTTTTCCTGGCCTTGCTCCAGTTGTATCAGGCTTGCTCCAGTTGTCTTGGGCTTTCTCCAGTTGTCTTGGCCTTGCTCCGGTTCTCCTTGGCTTGCTCCAGTTTTCTTTGGCTTCCTCCCGTTGTCTTAGCCTTGCTCCAGCTATCTTGGTCATGCTCCAGTTGTCTTGGGCTAGCTCCTGTTGTCTTGGGCTTGTTCCGGTTGTCTTGACCTTCCTTCAGTTGTCTTGGCCTTGCTCCAGTTGTTTTGGTCTTGCTGAAGTTATATTGGGCTTGCTTGAGTTTTCTTGGCCTTGCTCCAGTTGTCTTGGGCTTTCTCGAGTTGTTTTGGGCTTGCTCCATGTGTCTTGGCATTGCTCAAGTTGTCTTGGCCTTGCGCCAGTAATCTTGGCTTTGCCCCAGTTGTCTTTCCCTTGCTCTAGTTGTCTTGGGCCTCCTCCAATTGTCTCTGCTTGCTCCTGTTGTCTTGGCTTTGCTTCAGTTGTCGTGGCCTTGCTCGAATTGTTTTTGGCCTACTCCAGGCGTGTAAATGCGTGTGAGTGTGTGTAAGTGTGTGTAAGTGCATGTTAGTGTGTGTAAATGCGTGTGGGTATGTGTAAGGGTATGTGAGTATGTGTGAGTGCATGTAAGTGTGTGTACGTGCATGTGAGTGCATGTTAGTGTGTGTAAGTGCACGTAAGAGTGTGTAAGTGTGTGTTAGGACATGTGAATGCATCTAAGTGCATGTAAATGCGTGTGAGTATGTGTAAGTGCGTGTGAGTCTGTATAAGTATGTGTGAGTGCGTGTAAGTGCGTGTAAGTGTGTGTAAGTACGTGTAGATGCATGTAAGTACGTGTAAGTGCGTGTAAGTTCGTGTGAGTGTGTGTAAGTGCATGTAAGTGCGTGTAGTACGTGCAAGTACGTGTAAGCGCGTGTAAGTATGTGTCAGTATGGGGAAGTGTGAGTAAGTGTGTGTAAGTGTGTGAGAGTGCGTGTAAGTGCATATAAGTACGTATGAGTATGTGTCTGTGCGAGTAAGTGTGTGTGAGTGCCTGTAAGTGCGTGTAAGTGCATATAAGTGCATGGAAGTGCGTGTAAGTGCGTGTAAGTGTGTTTAAATACGTATAAGTGTGTGAAAGTGCGTGTAAGTGTGTGTAAGTGCAGGTAAGTGCGTGTGAGTACATGTAAGTGCGTGTGAGTGTGTAAGTGCGTGTGAGTGTGTGTAAGTGTGTGTATGTGCGTGTAAGTCTGTGTAAGTGTGTGTCAGTGTGTGCAAGTGCTTGTAAGTGCTTGTTAGTGCATGTAAGTGTATGTAAGTGAATATAAGTGTGTGTAAGTGCGTAGATGTGTATGTAAGTGAGTGTATATACGTCTAAGTACATATAAGTATGTCGAAGTCCATGTGAGTGCGTGTACGTGTGTATAAGTGCGTTTAAGTGCGATTAAGTCCGTGTAAGTCCGTGTAAGTGTGTGTAAGTGCGTATAAGTGTGAGTGATTGCGTGTGAGTGTGTGTAAATGCGTGTAAGAGTGCGTAAGTGCATGTAAGTACGTGTAAGTGTGTGTGATTATGTAAGTACGTGTGAGTGTGTGTAAGTGTGTCTAAGTGCGTGTGTGTGTATGTGAGGGCATGTAAGTGCGTGTAAGTGCGTGTAAGTGTGTGCAAGTGTGTGTATGTGCGTGTAAGTGTGTGTAAGTATGTGGAAGTTCGTGTAAGTGTCTGTATGTATGTTTAAGTGCGTGTGAGTGCGTGTAAGTGCGTGTGAGTATGTGTAAGCTCGTGTAACTGTGTGTAAGTCTGTGTAAGTGCATGTGAGTGCGTGTTAGTGTGTGTAAGTGCGTGTAAGTGCGTGTAAGTGTGTGTAAGTACATGTAAGTACTTGTAAGTAAGTGTAAGTACCTGTGAGTACGTGTAAGTGTGTGTAAGTACGTGTAAGTGCGTGAAAGTACGTGTGAGTGCGTGTAAATGTGTGTAAGTACGTGTAAGTGCATGTAAGTCCATGTAAGTACGTGTAAGTATTTGTAAGTGCATGTAAGAGTGTGTAAGTGTGTGTAAGTGTGTGTAAGTGCGTATAAGTGCGAGTACGTACGTGTAAATGTGTGTGGGTACGTTTAGGTGCGTGTGAGTGTGTGTAAGTGCGATACGTGCGTGTGTGTGTGTGTGTGTAAGTGCGTGTAAGTTCATGTAAGTGTGTGTAAGTACGTGAAAGTGCCTGTATGTGCCTATAAGCGTGTGTAAGTATGTGTAAGTGCGTGTAAGTGCATGTAAGTGTGTGTGAGCATGTCTAAGTGTGTGGAAGTATGTGTAAGTACGTGTAAGTATGTATAAGTACATGTAAGTGTGTGAAATTATGTGAAAGTGTGTGTAAGTGTGTGTAATTAGTGTGAGCATGTGTAAGTGTGTGTGAGTACATGTAAGTGGTGTGAGTATGTGCAAGTACATGTAAGTGTGTGTATGTGCGTGTAAGTGCGTGCAAGTGCGTGTGAGTGTGTATCAGTGTGTGTAAGTACGTGTAAGTGCGTGTAAGTCAGTACACGTGTGTGTGAGTGTGTGTATGTATATGTACGTGCGTATAAGTGCGTGTAAGTGTGTGTAAGTGCGTGTAAGTGCATGTAACTGCGTGGAAATGCGTGTGAGTGTGTGTAAGTATGTGTGAGTGTGTATAAGTACGTGTAAGTGCGTGTAAGTGTGTGTAAGTATGTGTGAGTATGTGTAACTGTGTGTAAGTACGTGTAAGAGTGTGTAAGTGCGTGTAAGTGTGTGTGAGTGAGTGTCAGTGTGTGTAAGTACATGTGTATGTCTGTGTACCTGTGTGTAAGTGCGTGTAAGTGTGAGTATGTATGTATAAGTGCATGTAAGTGGGTGTAAGTGTGTGTAAGTACGTGTAAGTACATGGGAATGCGTGTGAGTATGTGTAAGTGTGTGGGAGTGGGTGTAAGTACATGTAAGTGTGTGTAAGTATGTGCAAGTAAGTGTTAGTGCTTGTAAGTGTGTGTAAGTGCGTGTCAGTGCGTGTAAGTACGTGTAAGTGTATGCAAGTGGGTGTTAGTGCGTGTAAGTGCGTGTAAGTGCGTGTATGTGCGTGTAAGCGCGTGTGAGTATGTGTAAGTTTGTTTAAGTGCGTGTAAGTGCGTGTAAGTACGTGTAAGTACGTGTAAGTGTATGTAAGTACGGATGAGTATGTTTAAATGTGTGTGAGTATATGTAAGTTTGTATGAGTGCGTGTACGTACGTCTGAGTGTGTGTAAGTACGTGTAAGATCGTGTCAGTGCTTGTAAGTGCATGTGAGTTTGTGTAAGTGCGTGTTAGTGCGTGTAATTGCGTGTAAGTGCATGTAAGTACGTGTAAGTGTGTATAAGTGCGTATAAGTATGTGTAGTTGTGTGTAAGTGTGGATAAGTGCGTGTGAGTGCGTGTAAGTATATGTAAGTGTGTATAAGTTATTTTATGTGTGTGTGTGTGTGTGTGTGTGTTTGTAATTGCGTGTAAGTGCATGTAAGTGCGTGTAAGCATGCGTAAGTGTGTGTAAGTGCGTGTAACTGTGTGTGTGTAAGTGCGTGTAAATACATGTGAGTATGTGTAAGTGCGTGTGAGTATGTGTTAGTCTGTGTAAGTGCGTGTGAGTGGGTGTAAGTGCGTGTAAGTATGTCTAAGTGTGTACAAGTGTGTGCAAGTGTGTGAAAGTGCATGTAAGTACGTGAGAGTACATGTAAGTGCGTGTAAGTATGCGTGAGTGCATGTAAGTGCGTCCAAGTGAGTGTGAGTGCGTGTATGTGGGTGTAAGTATATATAAATGCGTGTAAGTGCGAGTAAGTGCGTATAAGTATGTGTAAGTGCCCATAAGTACGTGTAAGTACGTGTAAGTGCGTGTACGTGCGTCTGAGTACATATGAGTGTGTTTGAGTGCGTGTAAGTGCGTGTGAGTGAGTGTAAGTGCCAGTAAGTGCATGTTTGTGCACATAAGTGTGTGGAAGTGTGTGTAAGTGCATGTGAGTGTGTTTACGTGTATGTAAGTGCGTGTAAGTCTGTGTAAGTGCGTGTGATTGTGTGCAAGTGCGTGTAAGTACGTCTTAGTGTGTGTAAGTGCGTATAAGTGCGTGTAAGTGCACGTAAGTGCGTGGAAGTGTGTGTAAGTGTGTGTTAGTGTGTGTAAGTGCGTTGAGTACGTGTAAGTGTACGTAAGTATGTTGAAGTATGTGTAAGTCCGTCTAAGTCCGTGTAAGTATGTGTAAATATGTGTAAGTACGTGTGAGTGCTTGTGAGTGTGTGTTAGTGTGTTTAAGTGTTTATAAATGCGTGTCAGTGCGCTTAAGTGTATATGAGTGTGTGTAAGTGTGTGTAAGTGTGTATAAGTGCATGTAAGTGCATGTAAGTGCGTGTAAGTGCGTGTAAGTGCGTGTAAGTCCGTGTAAGTACATGTAAGTGCGTGTAAGTATGTGTACGTGCGTGTAAGTATGTGTAAGTGTGTGTAAGTGCATGTCTGTGATGTACGTATGTGTACGTGTGTGTAAGTGCTTGTTAGTGTGTGTAAGTGCGTGTAAGTGTGTGTAAGTACGTTTAAGTGCGTGTAAGCGTGTGTGAGTACGTCTAAGTGTGCGTAAGTGCGTGTAAGTGCGTGAAAGTGCGTGTAAGTGCATGTAAGTGTGTGTAAGTGGGTGTAAATGTGTGTGAGTATGTGTAAGTGTGTATGAGTGCGTGTACATGCGTGTGAGTGCGTATAAGTATGTGTAAGTGCATGTGAGTACCTATAAGTGCGTGTGAGTGCGTTTAAGTACATGTAAGTACGTTTAAGTGGGTGTAAGTGCATGTAAGTGCATGTAAGTATGTGTAAGTGTGTATCAGTACGTGTAAGTGTGTGTAAGTGTGTGTACGTACAGGTAAGTGCGTATGAGTGCGTATACGTATGTATAGGTACGTGTCAGTTTGTGTAAGTGTATGTGAGTGTGTGTAAGTATGTGTAAGTGTGTGTACGTGTGTGTAAGTGCGTGGAATTGCATGTAAGTGTGTGTATGTGCATGTAAGTACGTGTAAGTGCGTGTAAGCATATGTATGTGCGAGTAAGTGCGTGTGAGTGCGTGCAAGTGCGTGTAAGTGCATGTAGGTTTGTGTAGGTGTGTGTGATTGCGTGCAAGTGGGTGTAAGTACGTGTAAGTGCGTGTAAGTCCGTGTAAGTGTGTGTAACTGCGTGTAAGTGCGTGTAAGTACAAGTAAGTGTGTGTAGGTCTGTGTGAGTGTGTGTGTGTGCGTATAAGTGGGTATAAGTGTGTGTAAGTGCGTGTTAGTGTGTGTGAGTGTGTGTGAGTGTGTGTAAGTGTGTGTAAGTGCATGTAAGTCTGTATAAGTCTGTGTAAGTACGTATAAGTGTGTGTAAGTGCGTACAAGTGTGTGTAAGTGCGTGTAAGTGCATGTCAGTGTGTCCATATGCGTGTGAGTATATGTAAGGGTATGTGAGTGCGTGTGAGTACGTATAAGCGTGTGTACGTGCATGTAAGTGCATGTAAGTATGTGTAAGTGCGTATAAGTGTGTGTAAGTGTGTGTTAGTGCGTGTAAATACGTGCAAGTGCGTGTAAAAACGTATGAGTATGTGTAAGTTTGTGTGAGTCTGTGTAAGTATGTGTGAGTACGTGTAAGTGCGTGTAAGTGTGTGTAAGTGCGTGTAAGTGTGTGTAAGTGCGTGTAAGTGCGTGTAAGTACGTGTAAGTGTGTGTAAGTGCATGTGAGTGTGTGTAAGTACGTGTAAGTGTGTGTAAGTATGTGCAAGTACGTGTAGGTGCGTGTAAGTATGTGTGAGTGTGTGGAAGTGTGAGTAAGTGCATGTAAGTGTGTGTAATTGCGTATGAGTCCGTGTAAGTGCGTGTGAGTACGTGCAAGTGTGTGTAAGTACGTGTAAGTGCGTGTAAGTACGTATTAGTTTGTGTAGTTGTGCGTAAGTATGTAGAAGTGTGTGTAAGTACGTATAAGTATGTGTAAGTGCGTGTGAGTGCATGTAAGTGTGTGTAAGTACATTTAAGTGTGTGTAAGTCTGTGTAAGTCCGTGTAAGTGCGTATAAGTGCGTATAAATGCGTGTAAGTCCGTGTAAGTGCGTGTAAGTGTGTGTAAATGCATGTAAGTATGTGTATGTGCATGTAAGTGCATGTGAGTGCATAAGTGCATGTGAGTGCTTGTAAGTGTGTATAAGTGTGCATAAGTACGTGTAAGTCCATGTAAGTGTGTGTTATTGTGTGTAAGCGCGTGTAAGTGTATTTAAGTGCATGTGAGTATGTGTAAGTACAAATGAGTGTGTGTATGTTTGTGTGAGTGCGTATAAGTGTGTGTAAGTGCATGTGAGTGCGTGTAGATGTGTGTAAGTGCGTGTAAGTGTGTCTAAGTGCATATGAGTGCGTGTAAGTGCGTGTAAGTGTGTCTTAGTGCGCGTGAGTGTGTGTAAGTGTGTGTAAATACGTGTGAGTGTGTAAGTGTGTGTAAGTGTGTGTGTGTGTGTGTAAGTGCGTATACGTGCGTGTAAGTACGTGTTAGTGCATGTAAGTACGTGTAAGTTTGTGTAAGTGCGTGTAAGTGGACGTGAGAGCGTCTAAGTGTGTGTAAGTGCGTGTAAGTGCGTGTAAGAGCGTGTAAGTATGTGTAAGCGTGTGGATGTGTGTGTAAGTGCATGTGAGTGCCAGTGTTGACCCAGGGTTCCGGGTTGACCCTATCACCGTGGCCGCGGAACCGCGATCCACATCGATGGGGCATCGATGTGGACCAAGTTCGCATCGGACGTCCGCGTACACCAAGTGCCAAACCCAACCCCACCCCCCCC